>JZKD02S0021255.1:213350-245588 GCA_000966675.3 Picea glauca
CATAAATAGTGGATTTCATGTACTGAAGCGGTCCACCCTTTTGATTGTAGCACAAACTATGCAATTTTTCCTTCAAAATCCATGCAAATCTATCAATACAACAATGATGGCACTCACAACACAATTAATGTGCACAATCATCAAAGCCTTGTTTGCACTCAATGCAATATGACGCTATGTTGGTGGTTGTCCCTTCACTCCCTTCATACTTAGGAAGGAATCTATTCAAACATCGGGTAGTAAAATAGGTGGATTAACTAGAGTAGATAATTATAAATACAAGGCCTCATATAGGGTTTAGAGTAGGAATTAAGAAACAATGTTATGCTATCAAGATTTTTAGAGAGTTCACATGCTCTTTGAGTATCTCAATTTCCCAATTGAAATATTCCCACTTGATCTCCATCATTTGAGTAGTATGAACATGTAGAGAGAGAGAGAGAGAGAGAGAGAGAGAGAGAGTTTTGGATCAAAGGATGTCTCGAGGAGCTTGGTGGAGCCCATAAGCACCGATTCACACTCCTTGGGTGTTGTTGAAGGCCCTTTCCATTGGTATAAGAATCATGTTGCTTCCCATTTTGTTGTTGGGTTATTTAATAGTTTAATATGTAATTTTGTATGTTCACTTTTCTTATGGGTTGCAATAACATCTAATTTCCTAACCCCACTAATCAAATTGATTGTTCTCTAGCTTACAACATCACTATAGATTGTGAATTTTTCTCACCCGTGTTGCTAAATCCATAGAACAAATTGGTTACTCCACTAGCCTACAAATCCAAATTTCTTTCTCATTATACTATTTTGAGTCCTTCTTTCTCTCTCTTCATAATATAGAGAGCCAAATCAGCCCCTACCATGGTGCAGAAAAATTATCTTGGCCCCTTTGGCTTGCAAATTTCAAATTTCAAAATTCACATGATTTTCATGATTATTTCATCGAAACTCATGCAAATCCTGCAACCAACCATCACCTTAGGTCACGTAGAATGAGAAATATCATGATTTTCTATGTACATATTCGTGCAAGTCTGTTATTTTCTATTTTTCAATACCCATTTCAATTCAACATTAGAACTGTGTATTAGGATTTAATTTCTTACAAATTTAATCTTAAAATATTTAGTCTTAGGTCCATTCTTACCTAGTCATTAGCTAACTTAGTTGGTAGGAAGAAGAAAAAATCAAATTTTCTNTAAATAGTGGATTTCATGTACTGAAGCGGTCCACCCTTTTGATTGTAGCACAAACTATGCAATTTTTCCTTCAAAATCCATGCAAATCTATCAATACAACAATGATGGCACTCACGACACAATTAATGTGCACAATCATCAAAGCCTTGTTTGCAATCAATGCAATATGACGCTATGTTGGTGGTTGTCCCTTCACTCCCTTCATACTTAGGAAGGAATCTATTCAAACATCGGGTAGTAAAATAGGTGGATTAACTAGAGTAGATAATTTAAAATACAAGGCCTCAGATAGGGTTTAGAGTAGGAATTAAGAAACAATGTTATGCTATCGGGATTTTTAGAGAGTTCACATGCCCTTTGAGTATCTCAATTTCCCAATTGCAATATTCCCACTTGATCTCCATCATTTGAGTAGTATGAGAGAGAGAGAGAGAGAGAGAGAGAGAGAGAGAGATCAAAGGATGTCCCAAGGAGCTTGGTGGATCCCATAAACACCAATTCACACTCCTTGGGTGTCGTTGAAGGCCCTTTCCATTGGTATAAGAATCATGTTGCTTCCCATTTTGTTGTTGGGTTATTTGATAGTTTAATTTGTAATTTTGTATGTTCACTTTTCTTATGGGTTGCAATAACATCTAATTTCATAACCCCACTAATCAAATTGATTGTTCTCTAGCTTACACTTTTCTTATGGGTTGCAATAACATCTAATTTCATAACCCCACTAATCAAATTGATTGTTCTCTAGCTTACAACATCACTATAGATTGTGAATTTTTCTCACCTGTGTTGCTAAATCCATAGAACAAATTGGTTACTCCACTAGCCTACAAATCCAAAGTTCTTTCTCATTATACTATTTTGAGTCCTTCTTTCTCTCTCTTCATAATATAGAGAGCCAAATCAGCCCCTACCATGGTGTAGAAAAATTATCTTGGCCCCTTTGGCTTGCAAATTTCAAATTTCAAAATTCACATGATTTTCATGATTATTTCATCGAAGCTCATGCAAATCCTGCAACCAACCATCACCTTAGGCCACATAGAATGAGAAATATCATGATTTTCTATGTACATACTCGTGCAAGTCTGTTATTTTCTATTTTTCAGAACCCATTTCAATTCAACATTAGAACTATGTATTAGGATTTAATTTCTTACAAATTTAATCTTAAAATATTTAGTCTTAGGTCCATTCTTACCTAGTCATTAGCTAACTTAGTTGGTAGGAAGAAGAAAAAATCAAATTTTCTNTATCTTACATTGTTTTGTTACCTTTATCTCTACATCCTTTTTTACTCAACCTATTCGATAGGGGAAAGGATGATCATGAACCTATGATCCAAGATTTATGACAGGTTTCGTTGTTATGATATTAGCATGTGAACCAGAGTGGAACAGAGCATCTATCTTGGCCTTCTTGACCTAAATCTTAATGTGGAAGATCTTGGTCATCTCCTTCTCTTCCTGGTTATGAAGGATACTCATATTCACCTCCTTCTGCACAAATGTGTAGACAATATTTTCATCCACATATGAGATAATTTCAACCTGATTTCTTGAATCTGTGGGTAAAAGATTATTTTTCTTTCCTTCCTTCTTACAATTCTTCAGGTTCATCTCTGGATGCAATTTCCAACATTTTTCCTCGGTGTGGCCATCGATGTTTCAATTATTGCAATGTTTCCTAGGATCTTTGCACTGATGTGTAGTGGATATTATCTTCTTATATTTTCCCCCTTTCCACTTCTTCTTCCCCTCCTTGGAAGATTCATGGCGCTCTTCTTGCTTCGAACCACTTTGATGCCCTTTCTTTTGGCCTATGATTTCTAGGTAATGTTCCTGTAGACACGCCTCGTCCATTGTCCTTGGCTTGAAGAGAATCACTTTCTTTCAGAGATGACTATGTAAAACCCCCAGATACTTGAGAAGTACATCTAGGTTCTTGGGAGAGATACCCAACATGATGGACATATTTCTAAACTCAGTGATGTACTCTTGCACAATCTACCCTTTCCTCTGCATGAAGTAGTGCCACATGATCCATTGGTCCTCTACATACCCGATAGGGTAGAATTGGGACTTGATGATTTTTAATTCATCTCACCTAGTTATTGACGGATATCCCTCCAGCCTAAGTGTTTCTATGTGGTTTTCCCACCAGGTTAAAGCATGGCCCTCTAACTTCAATCTAATAAATGAAATATTATTCCCTTTATCTATATGGTGAATGCTAAGATAAAATTATAGCTGTTGCAACCAATGATTCATTTTTAATGCATCGATCTCACCTTGGTATGGTTTTATGTCCACTTTCCCTTCCATATTGAATAGGTACTATGAAGGGTTAACGACACTTGAACTCGACTGCTCTTTGTCAAATTCTTTCCATGAATCCTTTCCTGAGTCTTCATGATTTCTCCTTTGATACGATGTCTAAGTTAGAGCCTCCATCATCTTTGAATGGTCTGAGATTGCTTGATAGATCCACCATGAGGAGGTTCATACTACAACTGATGTCAGGAAATTGTGCTTCCAACTGCTCAAATCTCTCTTATGCTAGATCTCAAGGGTTATTATGAAAAGACTCGTCCACCATGGATAGGATTTTTGTGGCTTCTCTTTAAGCAGATTCTTGGATCCTGCAACTTTCCACAAACACCCAAAAATAAAAACATGTTCTAATACCAATATGATCTACAAACTTCTGTGGATATTCCACTCGAACATTTCATCACAACAAATCTAATAAATAACTAAAATCTTTACTATTAAGGTTTTATTTTCCTTTAGATCTCAGAATCTTGATCATTGGTTGTCTTCTTTAAAAAATGTATGAAATAGTTCAAATGTGAAAAATAGAGAACATAAATCAATACACACACCATCCACAAATAAACACAAGATATGACCTCGGAAACCCAATATGGGAGAAAACCCATCCAGAAGGTGAGGTTGCTTTGCTCTCTTTTCTCTAGTATAGAAATGATGCAAGTACAAAGAAAGAGGCCCTCGTTGTGGAGTTTCCTTTGAACCATGGCCTGTATGGTTGCTACAAAATCTATCCTCATCTATTATTCTCACAAAATACCACTCTCGGATGTTTTTGTCAACTATGGAACAAGATACAATGAAAAATAATGGAACCCCTTCTCCTCCTACTGGCCCAATATTTAACATAGCTCGATATCCATCTAGGGGTAGGATTTTTACTTCATAAACCCTCAATTGTGGTAGGGTTTTGGAACTTCTCGATATAGAATATTATTGAAATTACATATGTGTCTAGCCCCATATGCATGAGTAACAGGCGATGAAGTGGCATCCTCTCATACCATGGTGGTCAACATGGTAGGTCAACTTGCGAGAGGCATAGATTTTGCATGCAAGCTCTGATTGACACTCTGTCTGCATTGTTGGAAAGGTATTGGAGAGTAGAAAACCTTAAAGGGGGTGTGTACAAGTTTTAAATACTATAACCCCCAAAAATCATCGTTTAATGCCTCAAAATGGCTCTGAAAAGGTTTCATACCCCAATTTTCAAAACTAGGATCTGTCACTAAAATGACCCTGCAAGTTGATTCCTCCAATTTATTCCACTCTGAAAGCATCGAGATAGATGAAAAACAATATAATGATCCAATCCATATGATTATTGTTTATTTCTCTTATGAAACATATATAATTTGTCTCCCATTCCAAAATATTTTCATGCTCATAAATTCTATGTTGTGTTAAGGTAAATATCTATTACCTACTTTGGAAACCTTATGGCTCTGTATTTCCATTTTGAGAAATTTGATTTGAGTGGTATTTCAATTAATTTTTTGTATTTCAGAAAGCTCTTGTTAAAATTACCAATGGGAAATTCCCTTAACTCCATTTTGTAGTTTTCTCAAAACATTTTCCCTCATGTCTTGCTGAAATTCTTTGAACTAAAATGCATTGACATTTGAAATAGCATGGACATGATTATGGGAAGTATGGGAGAGATGGTCATTTTTTCTTTTTGTTTCTAATTAAATCCAAAACCTCTCAAACTAATTGAAGCAAGAGAAATTATAGAGGACCCATATTAGTCAATATATATTGAATTTTTTGTTGTCATTTGAATGAATTGAGTGTTGGAATTTATAGAGGATCCATATTAGCGAGGCCAATGGACCTTGATTTTATTGTTTTCATTTGAATTAATTTAGCTTATTTTTTTAATAAATGCTTAGATAACATATTCTTGGACTTTTGTGGTGAAAATCATGGCAAAAATGGAACCCTATTTTCTTAGTGTGGTGTGTTCACTGGCACAATGTAGGAGTAAGGCTAATAAATTCATGCCAATGCTTTTTTGCTACAAATATGTATATTTTTCAGGAAACTGGTAGTTATAAAGCCAATAATTCCCATGGAGTACATTGGGTTCATGACCATAGAAGCAACCATTGGAAATGCAATCATATTTCATGGAAATATTATATAGATAAGGGATAGAACAATGAGAAAGTGTCAACTATTTATAGCTTGTTTTTGCTAAATAAAAAGCTAGAGAAAAGATATAAAGTTTGTTTAAGCTAGAAAAGGATTATGTGTCTCCTTAAATCTACAATTAATTCCATGCAAGCACCTAGAAACTAATGACAATGGTGTCTTCTTAATTATGGGTGTATTACACAATGATCCTAAGTCTAACAAGGTGGTCTACAATTGAATGATAACATCTAAACCCAACCTAGCCTTTATCTCCTTGTCCATGGATTTCTAGCCATATGCTAATCTTATTTTCCAAAATACTTATGTATATCTTGGCTAAAATGGGGGTAATCATAATGGTCCTATAATTAGAGGTATTGCTTTTATCGTCGCTTTTAAAAATAAGTACAATGAGGATTTGAGACCAGGGTTTTGGGAAGCCCTGCTTGACTACTAAATTGAAGAGCTTATGTATGTGAGGGATAAAGATAGACCCTCCAATTTTTAAATTTCAACTTGGTAGCCTTCGATGTCCTTACCTTCCTTTTTATGAGTTCCCTAACCCCAAACTTTATGTATTTGATAGAAAAAATTCATCCTTTGTAGACGTTTCAAATTTTTTCCATGATAATAGGGGATTTGTAAATATTTTTAAGGTAGGAATTATAGTCCCTCGGGGAATCCTATTATTTTCTTTAGTTTTACAAGTCAGAATTTGACTCCAAAATTTCTTAGGAACTAGCTTAGATAGGTGTAAAATCTCGCTAATCCCTAGAAAAAGCCTTATGTTATGTATAAAACCCCTTATTAATCCCTATATATTGAATTATTACATTTATAGTGTTACAACCTAAGTGGGCCTAATGGTTAAGAACATGTGTTTTCTCCCAAGAGGTCACAAGTTCAAATCCAGAGGGGGGTAGGGCATGTATACCTTCATAGACTTTACCAGTCAAATTGTTGGGCAAAAGGGGTCCCTTTTCCCACAAACAAGGGGGTCTCAAACACCAATTTGGTGTTTGTCTTGGTCGTGACCTCAAAATTAGATTTTTAAAAGAAAATTGTATGTCTTCTATAACCCTTGATTATACCCTTTCATTATAATTGTACCATTTTGCCTCATATATGTGTGTGTGTGTGTGTGTGTACCAAGGAGACCGGGTCTTAGGATGATCTTATCTCATCTAATATTGTATCATGAATTAGATATATTGTAAAAGCAAGTTTCGCCCTCAAAGTGGATTGTATCCATTGACTTCTTATCATTTTTAAGGTGTTGGATCATAACATTTGGTATGAGAGCATCAATCCTAGGGATTTGCTTCTTCAAGCAAGTCATCTTGAAATTTTCACTATAAATGTTTTTGGGGGTCGCTTCAGATAGTGAAATTTGGAGGTTATTTAGAGGACATAAAGCTACTTTTGGTAAAAATTTCAGGTTCTGAGTTTTTATAATTTCGGAGATATAGCCTATGGAAGATAGGGTTTTTTACTCATCCTGAATTCATGTTTAAACAAGTCATCTTGGGATTTTTTCTATAACTTTTTTCTATGTCTCCTAAGATAGAGAAACTTAGAGGTTATATAGAATACATATCAAGGTACCTATGGTACATATTTCAGGTTATGGGTCATTATATGTTAGGATATATATCATATGGAATATAGAGTTTTTGACTCATCTAGAATTCAGTTTTAAACAAGACATTTTGGTATTTTTGTTATAATTGTGTATTAGTGAAGGTTCATACTATGAAATTTTCAAGAGTTTAAGAAGCCATATAAAAGTGCTACAGATCGAAATTTCAAACTCATAAGGGTTCAAAGTTCAAATATATACCAGGAAAAAGGTCAGCCATCTAGACATACTCCCAATTAAGGGTTTGAAAGGTATGGAACTTACAATTGACATAAATTTTTATTGGAAGATCTGTTTTTGGTGATTAAAAACTTGTGATAAAGAGGAAAAATATGAGAATTATTATTTTCTCACATGGAAAAAGGTTCTACAAAAAATAATACTAGTACTTCACATGAAACACAAACATGACTTCCAAAGAAAATGGAGACTTTGAAAATAGTATAAAACCCAATTAAAGAACTAAGTTGATGAAATGAATGGTATTATGTTGAAACTATTGGATTTATCACATTCTCAGGAATCCCTAAAAATGTAAATTGAATATGAAAAKAAAAATAAGATGGATGAAAATAGGAAAGAGATGGAAAAGAAGATGAATGAAAATAGTGCACATATGGAAAATAAGAWAGATGAAACTAGGTATCAAATGGAAAAGAAGATTAATGAAATGCAAAAATCCATGAATTAAAATAAGAAAGAAATTCAAAAATCCATGAAGACCCTAGAAAYCATTCTCTTACAGAGGATCCCTAACGAGGATATGGATATCCAARGAAATATTGAAAATAATTATAACAATGGTGTTGATATCTGATCACATATGAGGAGTATMTTMTCACATTTGGAGACCACAAATACTRAATCTMAAATTCAAGATCATTCATTACTCCAAGATACRCATCATCAAGGCTTTCATGTTAGCACCAAGGAACCACTTCATTCCAAAGATCAATATGAGGAAGTTTKATGGTAAAGACCCTATAACATGGATATTCCAAATTGAACAATTCTTTTATCTACACTTGTTATGAAAATAAATATACATAAATAGATATGAGCGAACTTTGTTCGTCTCAACACTAAACACCAATATCGTAAAAGGTACATATTGMATCCTTGTATTTAGAAAATGATCAATTTGTGGGGTATCAATGGATTTGTGAAAGAAAAATTAAGTCTATTATCTCTTGGTCCATTTTTTAYGAATGGATTGATATCACATTATGGGGATATTAAGAGMAATGCATTMTTTAGTCAATTGATAAATCTTCGRCAAAAGGTCCAATTACRTAGCACATTCAWCAATTCCAAAAGCTCATTCTTAGGGTAAAGAACATTCATGAGGRTAATTTGGTATATCTATTTATGGGCACTTTAAAGGAGAACATTCAACACGAGGTGTGTSTCTTCAAACCTAAATCCCTGRAGAAATMTTTCAGTGTGGAAAGGAAAGTGGAAAAAAATAYGGCTACTAGAAGGGTGGCCACTGATAACTCTAGAGAACACCATTTTCCCTCTCCTAAATCAACAAGGTTGACACCTYAACAAATGGATGAAAGWAGAGAAAAGGGACTATGTTTCAATTGTGACAACAAGTACAGTAAGGGGCATAAATACRGTGAGAATAAATTATTTTACATAGAGTCCTRTGAAGAGAAATAAGATCAAGAATTGGAACCATCACAAGATCCATATATAMGAGATTASTCCAACAATATCTTGTCATGTGCAGTGGTTGAAATTTTTACTCTACAAACCATCAAGATACATGGATACATCAAATARTATTGATTGATTTTGGTAGTACCCATAATTTCATYAATTACAAAATAGMAAAATATATCAATTGCTTTATGTATCTAGCACTAGAGTTTCAAGTAATTATTTCAAGTGYAGGTACCATAAATTGTTCTAGGAAGTGTCATAGTATTAAGCTCAACATGGGGGAGTAGTTTTTGRATAATCCCATGATTTCCATCAAAATGGGTGGTTTTGATGTTGTATTAGGGTTCCAATGGTTACAATCATTGATAACAATGGCCCTTAATTTTYAAGATYTTTTCATGACATTTTCCTCATATGGCAAGGAAATTGAGCTTAGAGGTATCCAAGTGAAAACCTCTAAGGTGATAATCTCTAATTACATGTAAAAATTACTCAAAAAGGGACGTTGTGGTGCAATTGCATGATTGTGCTCACTTGATGTTCAAACATATATATCCTATTCTCCATTAGATCTCAAAATAGTTATCAACAATCATTTCAAYGTATTTGGTGAAAAKCCTAAGGGTCTTCCACATACTCAAGATCRTGACCATGTTATYCATTYCCAACCAGGAAGTGCACCACCTAACATTAGGCCTTACAGTTATCCATATGCATAGAAGAGTGAGATTGAGCATAAGATCCAAGAAATGTTAAAAGTCRACATTATTMAACCTAGCCAAATTTATGTCTCTTCACCARTGATRATGGTTACAAAAAAGGATGGTTCATGGTGTATGTGTCCAGATTATAGACAACTCAAAAAAATGAACCTCGAAGATAAGTTTCCTATTCATGYCATTGATGAATTATTAAATGAATTACATAAAGAAAAATTATTTACCAAGTTGCATGTTCATTCARGTTATCATCAAATAAGAATGAGGTAGGAAGACATTCCCAAAACAACTTTTAGAAAACATGAATGTCATTRTGATTTTTTGGTTATGCCATTTGGACTTACTAATGCACCTTCAACATTTCAAAGCTTGATGAATTATATTTTCAATCCATTTTTTATAAATTTGTGTTACTATTTTTTTATGACATATTAATCTACAACAAATCTTAGGAAGCGCATGTACAACATGTTGACAGAGTATTACAACTATTGGAAGAGAAACAACTTTATGCAAAGTTTTCCAAGTGTGCCTTTGGGGTTCAAGAAGTGGAATATTTGGGTCATATTGTATCTCATGAAGGTGTAAAAGTGCACCCTAACAAAATTAAAGCAATGAGGGAATGGCCAATTCCCAAAAACTTGAAGAAACTTAGAGGATTCTTAAGATTGATAGGCTATAACCACAAGTTTTTCAATAACTATGGTCAAATAGAAGCACCTCTAACATCGTTATTAAATAAGGAAGTATTTTCTTGGACTCAAGCAACAACCAAAGATTTCAAAAATCTTAAGGAGGCTATGTGTACAACTCTCATCCTAGCCACACCTGACTTCACAAAAACATTTATTTTGGAGTGTGATGTCTCGGGTCATGGAATTGGTGTAGTTTTGATGCAAGAAGGAAGACCCATTTCCTTTGAAAGTAAACAACTTAAAGGAAAAAACTTACTCGAACCCATTTATGAAAAAGAAATGTTGGTCATACTACATGCAATTCAAAAATGGTGTCCTTACCTAATAGGAAGACACTTCAAAGTAAAAATAGATCATGATAGTTTGAATCACTTATTGGAGCAATGATTATCTTCAGAAGAGCAACAAAAATGGGTTACAAAGATGCTAGGTTATGACTTTGACATTATCTACAAAAAAGGAAAACATAATGTGTAGAAGATACCCTTTCAAGGAAAGAAGAAGAAACAGAAGGTTCACTATGTGTTATTTATATTCCACAATTTGATTGGGTGGAAGAAGAAAGGATAGAATGGAAGTAAGATAAAGAGGTATGCCAGATCATTCAACAACTACAAGAGGACCCCAGTTCATTAGATAATTTTGTATGGAAGAATGATTTTCTATGGTATCATGATCACCTATATTTATGTAATAATTTTCAACTCAAACAGAAGGTCATTTTGGAATTGCACACTACTCATATAGGAGGACATTCAGGATTCTTGAAAATGTATCATAACATCAAGAAGGATTATTTTGGGAAGGTCTTAAAATTGATGTTCAAAATTTTGTGTCTAAATGTTTAGTCTGCCAACAGAATAAGAGAGAGACAATCAAGATGTCAAGTCTCCTAAAACCATTAGCTATACCAAGTCAATGTTGGGAAGAAATTTCAATGGATTTTATTACAGGTTTACCTAAATCTGAAGAAAATACTATCATCGTGGTAGTAGTGGATTGACTAACAAAGTATGCACATTTTTGTTCTCTTTCTCATCCTTTTAAAGAAAGTATAGTAGTTGCAACATTCATGGAAACAATTCAAAATCTACATGGAGTCCCCAAGATTATCGTAAGTGACAAAGATCCAATTTTCATTGAAAATTTTTGGACTGAATTATTTTCTTGTTTGGGTACTCAATTGTCTCATAGCTCATCTTACCTTCCTCAATCTGAAAGGAAAATTGAGATTGTGAAAAAAATGTCTAGAAGGATATCTTCTTTGCTTTGCATCTATAAACAAACATAATGGTTCAAGTGCTTTCCCTTGGTAGAATGATGGTACAATACATCCTTCCATACTTCATAAAAAATGTCCCCATTTCTAGCACTTTATGGATATCATCCTCCATCCATTACATCACCCTTTAAAAGGAATACAAAGTTTCAAGCAGTGGAGGACCGCATAGGGGACCAACAAGAGGTTCTCAAACTATTAAAGGACAACTTGGTTATAGCACAAAATAAGATGAAACAACAAGTAGATAAACATCATATTGAAAGGGAATTTGAAGTGGGGGATTGGATATTTATGAGGCTACAACCATATAAATAGATGTCCATCAAGAAACAAAAAAAGTAAAATAAATTAGCACCCAAATATTATGGCCCCTATAAGGTTTTGCAAAGTATTGGAAGTATGGCTTAAAAATTGGAGTTGCCTCCATCTTCACGTGTACATCCAGTCTTCCATATTTCTTGCTTAAAGAAAGTCATTGACTACAAGATCACAGTCCAAACTATTTACTAGATATTAATGAAGAAGGGAAAATCATACTAGAACCATAAACAAACCTTGAAATAAGGATTAAGCAGTTGAGAAATCGAGCAATTACAGAGTACCTTGTCAAATGGAAGAGCCTACCAGTGGAAGAGGTGACATGGGAAGATGAGTTTTTCTTGCAGAAACACCTGTGGTTAGTAAAATTTTTATGACAACGCTTGTTTGAAGGTAAGGTGCATGTTAAGCCCTAGACAAAGCCCCATATTAAGCCCTATCTATCGAATTATTACATTTATAGTGTTATATTTGTGTGTCGGCTAGAACCCTTCATTGTACCCTTTCATTATAATTGCATCATTTTGTCTCCTATATATATATATACACACACACCAAGGATACCTAGTCTTAGGATCATCTTATCTCATCTCGTATTGTATTTTGAATTGGATGTATTGTAAAGGAGGTTTCCCCCTCAAAGTGGACTGTATTTATTGACTTTTTATCATTTTTAAGGCATTGGATCATAACAAAGCTTCTCATGCTTTCCATTTATGTAGTGGATTTTTTTTCCTTTTGGCTTTGTGTATGTTTATCTTATTGGATTTTAAGGACTCACAAGCATCCCTAATGGCTTTTTTATATGACTTATAATTCACTATTTAAGTCCTTTAAGAAAATATCAGTTTTATTTTTGTCAAAAAGAAAATGTCTTTGATTATTAGAGTTCTTTTCAATGGATCTTTTGTGCATGGAAAAATTTAGAGGTAGGATTAAAGGTCTATGATCATAGTCAAGCTCATGTTATTTTGAAATATCAAAATTTACTATTTGGTTCTATATACCACATAATCCATTACACTACTACTACCCAACCCATAGATACAAGTCATTGAGTTAGATTTTAGCCACTTCATTAGAGCATTGCAAATTATTTGATCATGAGAAGTGCATAGGTTGATTACCTCAATACTAAACAAATTCTAAGTGAGGTTTTTAGAGTTTATTTTGTATATGTTAGCTAAAACAAGGTACTCAACCAGCAAAAGAGCATTAGGGTTGGAACAATTACTTAAAATATAGCTTGATTAGTTGCACTTCTACAATAATATATGACATCTCTATCTATCTATCTATATATATGTGTGTGTGTGTGTGTCAACAAGATATTTCTTTTTATGTAATATGCTATTTTTTATGTAACAAGTTATGCCTCCAATCCCAAATAACTACAAAACCACGAGCTGCCCCAACAAAAATATCACTCCATAACACAACAAACACAACCAGAACAGAAGATCCATTACACTTTTTCTCCCATTCACTCTTGATCTTATCCACCACTCCAAAGCCTCTTCCCGAGTTCTTTGTTAGGTTTTGCTATCTTTTCGTGAAGTTGGTAGTGTCACTAAGCAGGATCGTATCATCGCAGCCCTGAATCAACACAGCTTGAAACTGTAGTGTAAGGACCATGACTGTGAAAGCTCTGTAGTCTAATGCCCACGACTGTGAAAGCTAAAACCTCAACTGCTTCCTTACTATGCAAAGTCTAGAGCTTGACATTTAGCTTGTATGATTATGAACCTTGTATAACGAAAGCTTTCCAGCTCCCCTCCACCTAATCCATATCTTCACTGATCAATAAAACGTGAAAAGTATCCCTGAACAACTTTAGAATTCAAATTGGTATCTTCACTGATCAATGCGTAAAGGCAGACAAAGCATTTGGACGTGATGAACATTGGCAGAAGGCCCATCTTACGTAACTACGTGTGCTATACGTATGACACAACATTCATTGGTTTGTTGTTGTGTAGTATATGGCAAGTGTGGGAATCATAGAATTGAAGACAGAGAGCTGCAAGGTTACCCGCAGTGACCTTGGGCAACCATATAACAACGAGGAGGTAAGGTGAAGGTCTCTAAAGCAATCTCCAAAAAACCCTTTTTCTCTAAGTTATCTAGGGTTTGTTGGATGGTCTCTAAGATTCTCTTGGAATGAGACATGCAGCAAGCATCAAACATTTCTTAACTATTATGGTTAAGATTATAAATGTATCTAGGAAGCATCAAACATTTCTTTCATAATCATCATATTTGGAATGATTAACGTTTCTATATGAAATGAAATTCTCTGATTTTTCATCTAAACCTGCGTATAGTAAATCATGCACATATATTCTATATTCTACTTAGTAGAGAAATAAATAATTTATGACAACACATCAATGTTTCTAACCCGTCATAATACAATTTTGCAATAAATATATTTGTAAATAAAACATATTTACTTTTAAAGTAGATCAACCTTAATGAATTAAAGCTTTTACTCAATAGGTTTAGATCATAAAAAAATATAACACTACGAATCACAACCAAGCACTCTATCATGCCTAACTCATAACCAAACACTCCATCATACCTAACTTATGGTCACTTCCCATTTCATGTGTTGTTTAATGCTCTACACTCACAGCATTCATCCTAAAATGGAAAATATGAAACACTCTATCATTCATAACTCATAACCAAACACTCCATCATACCTAACTCATGGTCACTTCCCATTTCATTTGTTATTTAATGCTCTACACTCACAGCATTCATCCTAAAATGGAAAATATGTATTGTATGATTGTTTACATCACTACATATGAATAACTTCTATACATCTTTAATAATGTATTAAAACAACATATTATGTATGGCTGTTTACATCACTACATATGAATAACTCCTATACATTTTTAATAATGTATTAAAACAACATATTATGTATGGTTGTTTACATCACTACATATGAAGAACTTCTATACATCTTTAATAATGTATTAAAACAATATATTTGATTAATGTATACATATTTCATTATATGTTTCTTCTTTTAAATAATATATTAAAACAATATATTTATTAATATATACATATTTCATTATATGCTTATTCTTTTAAAGTAATATAAAGAATAATACTTTACTCAATCTTATAATGCTTATTTGCCTCATTCAATAAGTTCTTTGCAAACAAAGTTTCTATCATTCTCACTTCTCAACACTTTGTTGTCCTTATTATTATACTTATAAACCAATGTCCACTCGAGATCCAAATCCATGTATACAAAGTAAACCATTAACCATTATGAAGTTTCTTCCAATGTTGTTTCCAAAACATTCAACTCTAATAAGATAACAAATTTAACTTGTCACCAAATATTCAACTCTAATAGGATGTCAAATTTGATTTTCCATCATGTTTTGGTACCTATGTTTAGTAGTAATGGTGATCTTCGTACAAAAATTCCTTCAACAAAGGGGATTTGTCTTTTTAGATAGACAACCAAGACAACTAAACTTGTTGGATTTGATGCAGGAGATATCAATGACTCAAGAAAGGTTAGAAGTCACAAACAATTTACTAATGTTGCTCTATCAACACATATGCTAGAGGCAAATGATCCAAATACATATGCAAATGCACAAGGTTGACTTGAATGGAAAAATGTTATGGCTTATTATTATCATTCCTTGATATACATGGGATTTAGTTACTCAATCACAAGGAAATAATGTGGTAAAGTGTCGATGAAAGTGTCGATGGATCTATTAGACCAAATTTACGTTTGAAGGCATTATTGAAAGACAAGAAGGCGTTGACTACACTAAAACCTTTGCCCTTGTTAGGTAGATGAATTTTGTTTGACTAATCCTTTCACTCACTTGATCATTTTGGATGGGAGGCACATTGAAGGGATGTCAAAAGTGCTTTCCTACAAGGTCATCTCACTAAAGAGATTTATATAAAGAAACTCTTAATACTTGAAAATGTTCGTAGTCTTGCCTTTCTAATGAAGAAATCCTTGTATGGTTTGAAACAGAACCCCAAGACATGGTATGAAAAGATTAATCATTTTTTCCTCAATTTTAGTTCCAAACATTATGAAAAAATCACGGTATCTATGTTTTGCATGTCAGTGAACATAGTTACCAACTTGATGAGAATTCTCATTTTTTTAGAGGTCGCATTTAGTAGTTATTTTTATTCCCATTCCAAAAGGTGGTGCGACTAGTAGCACTTTTTTTCTAGGTTTAAGATTACAAAATTTTGTAATAATTGTTTGTAAAGTTCAAACAAAAACCTTAAGATCGACCCCTAGATCGAAAAGTGGTGTTTTCAAGGTTAAAATTAAAACTTGTTTTAAATTGCGCCCTTGACAACAAGTACCATCCTAAACATAAAATTTAAAACCGACCCCAAAATCAAAAAGTGGTCCTAGCAATAGCACTTCCTTTTTTCAAGGTTAACATTACAATTTGTTTCAAGTTGTGCCATTGACAACCAATACTGTTGCAAGCTAAAACCTCTAAATCAATCTTTGAATCAAAACAAAGTACTACAAGTAGCATCAATTTTTTTGTGCTTTGGGCTTTAAATTGGATTTTTTTTTAAAACATGGGCTAAAAACTAACATCGTTGCCGAAAACCCATAAAAAATGAAAAAAACTAAAAAAATAGATTAATATATAGAGAGACAAACCACCTTAAAACAAAATCCAAAAGTGTGTGTGTGTGTGTGTGTGTGTACAAACTAATTTTTAAATTTAAAATTTAAAATAAAAGGATCAATTACTAAAATTCCTCGGATGGGGTGTTATGGCAGAGTTAATGTCAATATACTTGGGGAGAGCATGTCTCACCAACCAGTGGCTCAAGTTCTCCTAGGCGAGTGCATGGACAACACGTCCCATTTCAACCAAGGCATGTACAAAATCTTGAAGTTTGAGTAGCTTCAGAAGATATTCTTATTGTAAATGTATTGTATTAGACCATGTCAAAACCCTAAAGAATAATATTATGTTGTATTTGTATAGTCGACCCTATTGTGCCTTTGTAAAAGTCAAATGTAAATTAGAAAGTGTCAATTGTACAAGTCATCCCTGACCTAATTACAGGGTGGCTCAACTTGTATTTATAAGAGGCTAGGCGCCTCATTTGAACAGAACACACAACACAAGTTCTCTCTCTCAAGGAAAAGTGTGCAAGTCTTACGAGGAGATGCAACTACAAAGTAAGGTTGTTTTCGTGGATGGTTTTGATTATCTCTTGGAGGCCTATCTTGGTTTAGTGGTGCGCTACCCTACTATGGTTAGGGTTTCTGGTCTATCTTCTGGTTATCTTTTGTTTTGTGAGATCTCTCTTGGAGAGAGAGACATTGCACTTGTTGACGAATCTATATTGAAGAAGCTTTGCTAGGTTTTCTTCCCCAAGAGGGTTTCCTAGGGTAAATCTTGTGTATATTTTGGATGTCTTTCTTTGAGTGATCTTTATGTATGCAATTATTGTTCTAATTGTTAAAAGTTAAAGAATATTGAATACACTTAGCTGCTTAAGAGAAATTTTAACATGGAATCAGAGAAGGCCTGAAAAAATCCATTTCCACAGTCTAGAGGAACTTGCTTGGGAAAACAAGACCATAGGAAGACTCTCCTAAACCTAGCACATATTTTCCATAGTCCAGTTTCAACAGTTTCTGAAAATTAGGGTTTTTGCATAAAACCCTAGGTGATGACATCACCCACCTTCTAAAGGACGTTGATCAAAATAAATCCATCAAGGAGTTCACCTAAGGTGGGTGCATATTTCCCTTGGATAAAAATTCTAAAATTCTCAAGTTGAAAAATTAAGGTTTCCTCATGAAATCCTAGGTCAATATGTCCGAGCAGCTGCAGACTGAAGTTGGAGGGTGGGGGGTGGTGAAAATATGAGAGAAATGTATAGATCACCTTCACATAGCACACTCTCTGGTAAGTTCAAAACACTTCTTTGAAAAAAAATTATTTTCTTATTGTATTTTCGTCCAAGGGAAAGATGACTTCCAGCACTAAGCTTGATGAGAAGCTTGAGGGTGTTGATAATTTTTTAGCATGGAAGTATAGAGTAATTCTCATTCTAGAAGAGAATGATCTAGAAGGTTTCTTCAAAGAAGAAGTTCCAGAACCAGAGGAAGATGAGGCCAAGGAAAAGTACAAGAAGAACATGGTTAGGGAAAAGAGGATTATCACAAATTCTATCAAGGATCACTTGATCCCTCATGTCTCATCGTGGAAGACTCCAAAGAAAATGTTTGATGACATATCCTATTTATATGAAGGCAATAATATCAACCGGAATATGACATTGAGGACACAACTCAAGAGTGTGAAGATGTAGAGTTCATAAACCATTCAATCCTACTTCATGAGGGTGTCTCAAATCAGAGAACATCTTGAATCCATTGAAGACACAGTTGAAGAAGATGAATTGGTAATGACTACATTGAATGATATCCAAAGATATTGGGAATCATTCATTCAGGGAATCTGCTCAAGAAAAAAGCTAACAAGTTTTAGCATACTATGGGAGGATTGCACTCAGGAAGAAGCTAGATTGGCATCAAGAGAAAATAAAGTAGGCTATGATGAAAATCAAGCTCTAGTAGCACATGCAAGAAAAGAAAAGAGCAATAAAGAGGTTCACTCATACAAAAAGTCTCAAGGGTCACAAAAGTTTCAAAAGGATTACTCAAATTACAGATGCTACATCTTCCAGAATATGGGACACATTGCAATAAATTCTCCCCACTTACAAGATTAGGTCAGAAAAGGAAAGTATAAAATACATCATGCTTATGCCACCGAAGACGATGAACCTGATTAGAAGAGAACCAAAGAATATTATTCAAGCTAAGAATATGTTTTGATATTATCCCTTACAAGAACAATTACTCATGGAAGTGACTCATGACTTATTGACAGTGGTGCTTCTAAGCACTTGACAGGTTACAAGGATTCTCTCTTAGAATTAGTTTAGAAGGATTCAACTCATAAGGTGAAGCTTGTTGATGACTATTAGTATCCCATTAAAGGAGTGGAACAAGCATATTACAGATTGGATTTTAGAAAACCTATGAAGATGAAGGATGTTTTGTATGTACATGGTTTGAAGAAGAATATCCTTTCTATCTAGAATTGGATGAGAAAGAGTTTAGAGTTGCTTTCATTGATGGTGAAGTTCTCAGGTGACCAAGAGGAAAATATATTGATGATGTTGTAGTGATTGGTGTTCAAGAAGGAGGTTTATTCAAGTTAAAGGGGCATTCAAATTTAACATTAGTACACAACATAGTTACTCTGAGTGAGCTATGGCATAGAAGATTTTCTCACATATGTCATTACAAATCATTATCAATCATGAGCAAGATGGTGACAGGTTTTTCAAAGATCCAAATGAATCATGAAGGCATATGCAAGGGATGCGCACAAGGAAAGAACATGAAGAATCATTTTCCAAGCAGCAACAACAAAGCCAAAGGAGCCTTTGACATCGTACACTCAGATGTATGTGGACCAATGTCAGCCACTTCACTTAGCGGGTATGTATATTATGCTTCATTTATTGATGATTTCTCACGTAACACTTGGATTTATTTTTTGAAAGCTAAAAGTGAAGTATTCATCAAGTTCAAATAATTCAAAGGACTTGTTGAAAACCTTTATGAAGAAGATAAAAATCTTAAGGATGGATAATGGAGGATAATTCACCTTAGATGAATTCAAGGAATTCTACAGAGAAGTTGGGATTAAGAAGGAGCTCTCTGCTCCATACAATCCTTAGCAGAATGGTGTGGTAGAAAGAAAGAACCAGTAAAGGCCATGATTCATGATCAAGATTTATCGATGCATTTGTGGGTAGAAGCAGCCATGACCATTGTATATGTGCATAACATAAGTCCCCACCGTGTACTTGGGAACAAGACACCAGAAGAAATGTTTACAGGTGAAAATCTAGAGGTCAGCCACCTGAGGATATTTGGTTGTTCAATGTATGTACATGTCCCTAAGGACAAGAGATCGAATTTGGACCCTTCAGGAAAGAAGGGTATATTTGTTGGATATAGTGAAACATCAAAGGCATACATAGTCTACATCCCTAGTCACCAGCTTATTGAGACTAGCAGAGATGCCACCTTTGATGAGGGTGCATCTTTCAGTAGAATGAGACAAAATCATTCAGATAAGGTCCATGATGAGGAACCTAAATCTCTTAGAGTCACAGATACAGATACAGACGATTCATCCTGAGAAATGAATACAAAGAAGAGAAGACCAACTTGGGATCGAGAAATTATTCAGGATGCAGTGAAGTATCGTGTTCTAGATTTATCTTTTAGATAAAGAAAGAGACCATGACCATAATCTAGTTATGTGGCATTGCTAAGTGACATTATTGATGTTGAGCCTACTTGTTATGAATAGGTTGTAGAGAAGAAAGAATGGAAGGATGCCATGATTGAGGAGTACGAATCCATTGTAAAGAATGATGTTTGGGATGTGGTTCTGAGACCGAAAGAGATTGGGATGTGGTTCTGAGACTGAAAGAGAAGACAGTGGTAAGTTCCAAGTGGATTTACAAGATGAAGCATCTAGCAGATGGCAGTGTCGAGAAGTACAAGGCAAGGTTTTGGGCACGTGATTTCTCCCAGAAAGAAGGAATAGATTATGAGTAGACATTTGTTCATGTGTTGAGATACACTTCAATTAGAGTTATACTTGTGATAGTTGTAGTAATGAAGTGGAAGGTACACCAAATGGACCTAAAGATAGCTTTCCTAAATGGTGTAATAGAAGAGGAAGTGTATGTGGATAAGCCACAAGGTTTTGAGACACATGACAATCAGACACATGTGTGAAAATTGAAGAGAGCCTTATATGGATTGAATCAAGCACCCAAGGCATGGTATGGTAGAATTGACAGATTCCTGATGAGCTTGGGCTTTACCAAGAGTAAAGAATATTCCAATCTTTACTACAAGGTTGTAGATGGTGGACCAATGATATTACTGTTATATGTGGATGACTTGTTTTTAACAGGAGATGAGAAGCTCATCATTGAAAGTAAGAGAAAGGTTGATACAGAATTCGAGATGTAAGACCTGGGTATGATGCATTATTTCTTAGGTCTAGAGGTATGGCAGAGACCGAGTGAGATTTTCCTTAACCAAGGAAAACATACTGTAGAGATTCTGAAGAGATTCGGAATGATGGATTGTAAATCCATGCCTACACCAATGGTGACGAATCTAAATTTATTGAGTGATACATCTTCAGAGACAATGGATTCCACCATGTATAGACAGATGATTGGTTTCTTGATGTACTTAATGAACACAAGGCCAAATATATGTTTTGCGGTGAACACATTGAGTCAGTTTTACAGTGAAAACATTTGATGAGGTACCTGAAAGGTACAATTGACTATGGACTCAGATATGTTTCAGATCGTGAGATAATCCTGTAAGGCTATACTGATTCAGATTGGGCCAATAGTGTCGCATATCGGAAGAGTACATAGGGATGTTGCTTCAGTTTGGGATCAGACATGATCTCATGGTTTAGCAGAAAGAAGACTAGTGTGGCACTTAGTACAGTTGAGGCAGAGTATATAGCAGTGTGTATAGCTAGCAACAAAGCAGTGTGGATTTAGAAGTTGCTTGTAGGATTGTTTGATCTCGAGTTAGAGTTGACTTGTATCTGGTGTGACAACCAGAGTTGTGTGAAGTTGTCAGAGAACCCGATGTTTCATAATAAGTCCAAGCATATCGAGATCAAGTACCATTATATCAGATATATGGTGCATAAGGGAGCAATGAAGCTCTAGTATTTTGCTACAAATGAGCAAATAGTAGATGTGTTGACCAAGCCTCTGTCAAGGGTGAAGTTTTTGTACTTTAGGGATAAGCTTGGTGTGGTCCAAAAGGACTTCCCTAGTAAGAGGTAGTGATGAGTTACATATGTGATTCCAAGGAAGCAACATCAAAGTGTGGCAACATGTAGTCATTCACGGGCACGTTACTGATTGTGGCACCAATCAACATGTCCTCACACAAGGTCAGCATATGTCGAGCCTTCGAGGCTGGCGAGTTTCCTAGATTTTAAAGTTGGAGGGCCAACCTATGTGGTTGGAGGTGTTTCCTAGCCTTGGGCTAGATGGGTAGTGTTTGCAAACTACATCGCCTAATACTTGTGATTAGATGCTTGGTCATTGTGGACCGGTTTCCTGGTGTGCCAACCAGAGGTTACTAGTTATGTATGCACTAGATGCTAGATTATGTGTGAGTTGGCGAGTTTACTAGTTCTATATGAACTATGTGCCAGATTTTGTGTGAGTTGGTGAGGTTTCTAGTTCTGTATGAACTAGATGCTATATTCTGTGTGAGATGGTGAGTTTCCTAGTTTTGTATGAACTAGCTGAAGCCCCATGATGACATAAATCCTCGAAGGATGATGAGACCCTGGATGCATAACATGGTTACAAAAATTCTTCAATATAGATTCGTGGAAGTCAACAAGTCAATGGTCAAGTGTACAAAAGAGCAAAATTTGTCGTGACGATCATGCTAGAAGAATACCTTCCTTGCTAAGAGGGAGTGTTGAAGTTTGAGTAGCTTCAGAAGATATTATTATTGTATTTGTATTGTATTAGACCAAGTCAAAACCCTAAAGAATAATATTATGTTGTATTTGTAAAGTTGGCCCTATTGTGCCTTTGTAAAATTCAAATGTAAATTAGAAAGTGTCAATTGTGCAAGTCGGCCCTAACCTAATTACAGAATGACTCAACTTGTATTTATAAGAGGCTAGGCACCTCATTTGAACAGAACACACAACACAAGTTCTCTCTCTCAAGGAAAAGTGCTCAAGTCTTAGGAGGAGACGCAACTACAGAGTAAGGTTGTTTTCATGGAGGGTTTTGGTTATCTCTTGGAGGCCTATCTTGGTCTAGTGGTGCGCTACCTTACTCTAGTTAGGTTTTATGGTCTATCTTCTAGTTATCTTCTATTTTGTGAGATCTATCTTGGAGATAGACATTGTACTTGTTGACGAATCTATATTGAAGAATTTTGGTTGTCTCCCCCAAGAGGGTTTCCCAGGATAAGTCTTATGTATATTGTGGATGTCTTTCTTTCAGTGATCTTTATGTATGCAGTTATTGTTCTAATTGTTAAAAGTTAAAGAATATTGGATACACTTAATTTCTTAAGTGAAACTTTAACATGGAATCAGAGAAGGCCTGAAAGAAGCCATTTTCATAGTCTATATGAAATCGCTAGGGAAAACAAGACCATAGGAAGACTCTCCTAACCTTAGCACATATTTTCCCTAGACTAGTTTTCACAGTTTCTAAAAATTAGGGTTCTACATAAAATCCTAGGTGATGACGTTACCCACCTTCTAAAGGACGTTGGTCAAAATAAAGCGATCATGGATTTCTCCTAAGGAGGGTGCATATTTCCCTTCGATTAGAATTCCAAAATTCTCAAGTTGAAAAATTAGGGTTTCTTCATGAAATCTTAGGTCAAGACGTTTGGGTTGCTAGACACTGAAGTTGGAGAAGAACACCTTGGAATAGAAAACTCTTTGGTAAGTTCAAAACCTTTCTTTGAAAAGTTTTTATTTTCTTATTGTATTTTCTTCCAAGGGCAAGATGACTTCTAGCACTAAGCTTGATGTGAAGCTTGAGGGTGTTGATAACTTATGAGCATGGAAGTATAGAGTAATGCTCATTCTAGAAGAGAATGATCTAGAAGGTTTCGTCATAGAAGAAGTTCCATAACCAGAGGAAGATGAGGCTAAGGAAAAGTACAAGAAGAACATTGTTAGGGAAAAGAGCATTATCGCAGATTCTATCAAGGATCACTTGATCCCTCATGTCTCATTATTGAAGACTCCAAATCAAATGTTTGATGCCCTATCCCGATTATATGAAGAAAAGAATATCAACCGGAAGATGACATTGAGGACATAGCTCAAGAATGTGAAGATGCAGAGTTCAGAAACCATTCAATCCTACTTCATGAGGGTGTCTCAAATCAGAGAACAACTTGAATCCATTGAAGACATAGTTGAAGAAGATAAATTGGTAATGACTATATTGAATGGTCTCCCAAGATCTTGGGAATCATTCATTCAGGGAATATTCTCAAGAAGAAATCTAACAAGGTTTAGCAGACTATGGGAGGATTGCACTCAGGAAGAAGCTATATTGGCAGCAAGAGAAGAGAAACTAGGCGATGATGAAAATCAATATCTAGCAGTGCATACAAGAAAAGGAAAGAGCAAGAAAGAGGTTCACTCGCACAAAAAGTCTCAAGGGTCACAAAAGACACAAAAGTTTCAAAAGGATTACTCAAATTACATATGCTACATTTGCCAAAAGATGGGACAAATTTCCATAAATTGTCCCTACTCAAAATATCAGGTCAGAAAGGAAAAGTATAAAAGACACCATGCTCATGTCGCTTAAGACGATGAACTTGATCAGAAGAGAGCCAAAAAAGATGATTCAAGAGAAGAATATGTTTTGATATCAGCCATTACAGGAACAATTACTGATGGAAGTGACTCATGGCTTATTGATAGTGGTGCTTCTAAGCACATGAAAAGTTACAAGGATTCTCTCTTAGAATTATTTCAGAAGGATTCACCTCATAAGTTGAATCTTGGTGATGACTATCAGTATCCCATTAAAGGAGTGGGACAATCATCTTACATATTGGATTCTGAAAAACCTATGAAGATGAATATGTTTTGTATGTACATGTTTTGAATAATAATCTCCTTTCTATCTCCGCATTGGATGAGAAAGTATTTAGAGTTGCTTTCATTGATGGTGAAGTTCTCATGTGACCAAGAGGAAAATCTATTAATGATTCTATAGTGATTGGTGTTCAATAAGGAGGTATAACATTTAGATTCAGCATTAGTACACATCATAGTTACTCCGAGTGAGCTAAGGTGTAGAAGATTCGCTCAAATACATTACAAAGCATTACTGGTCGTGAGCAAGATGGTGAGAGGTTTTCCAAAGATCCAAGTGAATTAGGAAGGCATATGCAAGGGAGGCTCACAAGGCAAGAACACGAAGAACCAATTTCCAAGCAGCAACAACAAAGCAAAAGGAGCCTTGGATATCGTATACTCAGACATGTGTGGACCAATGTCAACCACTTCACTTAGCAGGTATGTATATTATGCTTCATTTATTGATGATTTCTCACGTAACACTTGGATTTATTTTTTGAAAGCTAAAAGTGAAGTATTCAACAAGTTCAAATAATTCAAAGTACTTGTTGAAAACCTTTCTGAAAAGAAGATCAAGATATTATGGTGAGATAATGGAGGAGAATTCACATCAGGTGAATTCAATGCATCCTGCAGAGAAGTTGGGATTAAGAGGTAGCTCTCTACTCCCTACAATCCTCAGCGAATGGTGTGGCAGAAAGAAAAAACCGAACAATCATGGAAGTAGTAAATACCATGATTCATGATCAAGATTTACCGATGCATCTGTGGGAAGAAGTAGTCAGGACCACTATATATGCGCAGAACATAAGTCCCCATCGTGTACTTGGGAACAAGACACCAAAAGAAATGTTTAGAGGTGAAAAGCCAGAGGTCATCCACCTGAGGATATTTGGTTGTCCAGTGTATGTACATGTCCCCAAGGACAAGAGATTGAAGTTGACCCTTCAGGAAAGAAGGGTATATTTGTTGGATATACCGAAACATCCAAGGCATACAGATTCTACATCCCTAGTCACCGGCATATTGAGACTAGTAGAGATGTCACCTTTGATGAGGATGCCAATTCAAGGTGTTGTGTCGAGTGGTGAACCAAAATCTAAACCAGTGAGGCTTGTCGAGCAGCTTAGTCTGGATGACGAACTTGTTTGGGGATATTGGGTGGAATGGTTGGATGAAGTCATTGCACCTAAGGGAGAGGTTGAGGCTCATTGTGGAGTCATTTGCGAGGTTTCATTCAAGGAGGAAAGAAGCCCCCCCTCACAACCCCTGAAGATTTGGCATGTGGACAACCATTATTATGCAAAGAACTAGGAGTTTCGTCTGGAAGAGAATCATGTGAACCTCATCTTCGAGGTCAGAGGGGAGGTCGCTGACTTAAAATTCAAGGTGGAACAGCTCGATAAAAATGTTACTCTACTACTAGTTTTATACTCCTGCATTGTGCCGCTTCGGTATGCCCATGATCTAACTACCCAAGTTGAGGTCATCCCCAATATGTCCACCCCCTTGCGGTCGTGCCACAAGGAAAACCCACCTGGAGGAAAGTACAATTACTCAGAAAGTCATGGTTTTTTACCATTACCCTACAGTCTCAGTTTCTGATTTTATTTCAATTTTGTTGCCTATAGTTTGTTATATGTCCAGGAATTTTATGGAACATTTGTAGCTTTTTTCTAGCCCCTCTAGGGATGCTCACCTTTTGAACTATGTTGGGGCTTTAGTTGGTTTCTATTATTGGAGACCCAATCTCAAGAAGAATATGTATGTAAACTCTTTGTTTATTAGAAGGCAATACAAATTTCTTACTTACCAAAAAAAATGAACAATTACTAAAATAAATATTGCCCCCTCCAAAAACAATTATATATTTAAACAAGAAAGTAGATGATCCAAAATGAATATGAACCAAGAATGGATAAGACTCAATACCTGCAAGACAACATAACAATTAACTAAGGTTATGCAAGTTATGTAAAACAATGGAGTTGTAAATTGAATATGACAAACGGAAATGTGAGAGAAAAGTTTTAAAAGTGATTAAATGATAAAGAAATGAATAAGAGAGAAAGCTAAGGAATGGGAAGTGAAGAGCCATGGTTGGTGGCCTTCCCTTACCCCCTAGCTCTCCATATTTCTTCACTCACTCTCATTTTCAAAGGGTCTTTGGCCAAGGAGGAGAGGAATGAGTAGCATTATACAATTGTCGAAAGGAGAATACTAAGCACCATTCAAAACTGGTTTTCCCATTTGGGTTCCAAGGTAAAAATCATGTCTCAATGAGTTGTCTTTTTCCTCTGTGTGCTGAGTAATTTTCTAATTTAATTCACCATTATGTTTTATGAAATTGTTGGTTATATTTTAAATGGCTTCTTTGTATCTTATTTGAGTGAATGAGGAGTAATTTGATGCTACTATTCTATTTACTATGTGAGAGTTTTTTATTAAAAGACTCACTTAGATTGGAAAATTATTGATACTATTGCATATGAAGTGTCATCCTTGTTGTTTTGAATTTGCCTCTGGTGGAAGTTGGGTTATTTCCAAACAAAGAAGCAATGAAGCAACACATAAGACAAAGAGGTATCTACACGAATAACCAAAGAATAGAAATTCAAAGGGACAAGGAGCTTCTCAACGTATAGAGTAGAGTAATTGACATCTTGGTAGAACGGGGTTTGAGTGAAACCATTACCCACCAAGATCTCAACACCCATGATTGTCTTTGTTTGTTTGATGTTCCATGACCTCGTCATTGTGCTATCTAAGACACCCATGGATTTAACTAGCTAGCTAACAACACATACGCCCTAAACCCTAGCGACTAGACATTCTACGCTCCATCACGTACCCATGAACCTTACCTATTGGCTAGTCTTTTTAAGAGTACCCGCGACTTGGTAGTGTTGTATATATGCACAACAACGAACCCTAGCAATAAATACCACCCACACATCTCTTTGTTTGTTGGCTACAAGTTTGCATATAATCCATAGTGTTTGGATATCCCAACTCTCATTGTATTGGCTGGTACAGATCTGAATGATATCTCTAGCACTAGGAGACACCATACACCAATTTACCTATTAGCTCGTGGTTTTCTCACCATCCCCCTGACGTGTGGAGAGATTGCACTAAGTTTAACTTTCTATTTACCATGTGTAAACCCTAACCCTATTCTTTGAGCATATCTAGCCCATGGTGTAATGTCTAAACATTCCATGCCCTAAACTAGTCCCAGGGCGCTCCAAGGAATCTTACTTTTATGTCAAGCCATTTCAATATCCATCCCTAGGTGAGTTCCTACTCTCATCCTCACTTTCTCACAATCTGAACCTCAACTTGGGCATCCACCTTGATCGTTTTTGCATCTCCTCTATTTCCCACATGTATCACGATTGAATGTAAAATGAAACCCTATGCCAACCAGTGTAATAATGCTTCTTTTGTGTAGGAGAGTTGGCCATATGGAAAACAATTGTCATGGTTTGAGTGAGGTGGAAAATGAGTTGAAAGGGAGTTGTATTAGTTAGCAATAATTACTAAGGTGAGCAAGCCAACGACCAAGGAGGAGATAACAACTTCCACTAGTGTAGGCAATGATTCTAAAGGTTGTGACCAACAAGCAAGCAAATAACCCTACAATCAAATATTATACTTCCCCCATTCAAAGCTATCGATATTTGTGTACGCTGATTGGAGGTAAAACCAAGTGTGAAGTTTCCACGTTTCATGACAATTGTGTGAAACCATCAGCATGAAGTTCAAAATCACTGTAAAACAACATTCATCCTATATCTCATTCAAAAGTAATGGGGAATCTCTTTCCATGAAGCAACATTCATCCTATATGTCATTCAAAAGTAATGGGGAATCTCTTTCCATGTCAATTCACACCCAATAATGACAATGAAGAATATACTAAGTTCTCATAGAGAAAGTGTTGAAGATCTTGATTTTCTTTTCATTCTTGGCTTAATTAACATTTCCTTCACTAGTTATTGGGTATGTGTAGGCTACATTAAGTGAAGACAAAGCTGAGATAGAGATAAGAACATTATTGGTGAAGCTAGGGGATATAAATCTCATTTCCAGATCGGTAGAAGAATATATATATATATTAAAACAACAAAGTTTTAAAAATTAAAAATAAAGAAACAAAATTCTTAAACTTTAAAATATACAAGTTAATATTATTTAAATAAATAAATACAAATAAAACATTTTTTTTTAATTAAAAAGGAGACACGTTTGGATTTGGACGATGATTCTACGAATAGTCCAGCCCGCCACAATCCTCCGGTCACCCCCCGGCCCATAGCCTCGCCTCTCCTCTCCTCTCCTCTTCCCAATACAACTCACCACTACAACTTGGTTGTAAGAGAAGGAAGCAGGGAAGGGAAAGGTGGGGGCGGGGTAATGAGTAAAGGAAAATGTTTTGGGGATCGCAATTCCTGGAATCAAAAATTCCCTTTTTAATATTTGTTTTAAATAAAGTTTTTTTTTTTTTAATTTGTATTTTTTTAAATTAAAATTATATGTCAAACTGTCTTTTTAATTTTTATGTTTTTTTTTTTAAATGATTTTATTTCTTTATAAGTGTTTTTTTCTAATTGATTTTTCCTATTTTTTTTCTAATTGATTTTTCCTCTACTTTCTTTCATTAAGTGTTTTTTTCTTTAAATTGTTTTTTCCTTTATTTTCGTTTTATTTTTAATATAATTTATTTTAATTTTAGATTTTTTTAAATTTATTTTTATATATTTTTGCTTAAATATCATTTGTTGGATGCATATGTAAAATTAAACTCTGCATCCAATGAATATCCACTATATATGTTTTTGACAAATCTACAATGAAATAAATTGAAAATACATGAAAAAACTTTTTGTTTTCAACTAGTATGAGAGTGGTTACTAGTTGAATGTAGAGATTAATTTTGCATCCAACAAGTGCATAAACTTGAAACTTGAGTATATTTATAAGGAAATAAGTTGAAAATATAATTTCAAAAATAGTTTTCTTTATTTTCCTCCAAAAACTATTTACCCCTATTTATACTTATGGTTGACATCATCATCTTGAATCTTATTGGTTTTTTTTTTTTAAGTTGATGTTGATACCACATGTTTTTAATTTGAGGCCCATTTTTTACCTCAAAATTTATCTAATTCATTGACCTTGATCTATTGAATTTCCTTTTGAGCATCCAAGTCTTACAAATTTGTCATGACATCTTTTTTTTCCAACCTAAATATATGCTAAACCTTTCATGGAAGCTTAGAATGGAACATTGTGAATCAGATGCTACACCTAATTAGTGGGGACTAAAGCTAACAAAAGAGTGTGACTCTTTGAAAACCGATGCTACACTTTATCAACAACTTGTTGATAACCTTCTCTATTTAACTCAGAGTCAATCTAATATTTCTTTTCTTCTTAGTGTGGTTTCTTGGTTTATGTAGGATCTCCAAGAAATTCACTTTAAGATTGCGAAGAGAATTGCTTTTCATATCAAGGGCACTTAACCGTTTCGTATAAAGTATTGCAGTGGTAAAGTAAACTAATGGATCGGTTACATTGACTCAAATTGCACTGGAGATGGAGGCAATAGGAAGTTTACATTTGATTATGTGTTTCTTCTTGGTTTTGGATCCATATTAATCTTGTGGAAAGTAGAAGGTGGTCTCAACCATAGAAGTAGAATATCATGGTGCAATGCATGTTAGCTAAAGGGGATCTCGATTCGACATCTCATGGGAAAACTTGGTTTTCCAGTTGAGACATAGACTATGGTATATTTTAACAATCAAAGTGTGAATACAAGTTGTGGATAATCATATTGCACACAATAAAATTAAAGATGTGGAGCTTCATCCTCATTACTTGAGATAGTTGGTATAGGATAATGTTGTGACTCTTGTTTATTGCACGATAGATGGTCTTATAGCATTACAAAACCTCTATTAGAGGCTAATCTCGTGAAAATCCAGCTTATGCTTTGTCTTCAGGAAGCTCCAATTATGGGGGGGTCCATAAGTAATTTCACCCTTGAATCTCCCAAGTGTCGTGTCGATGGGGTGGTGTTGGAACAGTTGGCTAAGTAAGTTTATCACGACTCTTGGATCTTCTAGAGATACTCAATGGACAATGGACTAGGAGAGTCAACTTAGCAATCCACTGAGTGGTCCATTGGACATTCCCTTGGTCGAGCAAGGGAGTTGGTTACATCTTCCTCAATTCAAGGGAGTTGGTTACATCTTGGCACTATATGCAATGGCCTTATGGGTTGATCTAGCAAGAATAATGTGATGTATTATGTATGGAAATCCTTTGGTTTCTTACACTTCTATGTATGTTGACCTACTTATGCTTAAGTGGTGTAACGATGTCTTTACACACCACCTTTTTCTTGGAATAACTATCTCTTTGACCTACCTAATCCTCTAGTTCTCCAACAAAGCTTGGGTCTAGAAGTAAGGGGAATATTGCCACAACCACTTATTCATTAGATGACATCCCCATATTTTGCTTGACTCTATCCTCCATCTCCTCGAATTCATTTTTTTTTATTTCAGGGGAAATCCCATTGTTATATCTCTTTGTTTCTTTTGTTGTAAAGGTTTTGACCTTGATCGTTGATGGGCACAAGCCTTTACTTGAATTCCTCTTGCATTTTTGTGGACACCCCGTGCAGGTGCGCCTTTGGCTAAGATCTGCCTTCCTTGTTGTATTGTGACTAGCCATATGCTATCATTTCCTTTCCCTATAGAGGAGCCATGGACCTACAGGGAAGTTTATTGGATGATCACTCCAACTAAGCCAGAGAAATGACTGCCTGAACAATAGCCTTTTGTGAGAATACAATAGTTCATTCACAATGCCCAAGACCTCTTTGATTTGATAAGCTCTCAATAACTCAACATTGATCTTCATAATGACCTCCACATCTCTTCCTTCCATCACCTTAATCCTAAGTCGCCTAACAAGATGACACGAGAGACGAAGGACATGAAAATACAAATGTCTGACACATGACACAACAGCCCCAAAAACATGACATGGAGGACACACACGCACACACACACACAAACATATTATTTATATGAAAAAAAAATGAAAATTACACATAAAAAATGAAATATAGACATAAAGATTCATATTTTGTTAGAAACTAGAAGAATTATATGATACAAAACATGTAACATAATACATTGTAACATCAATGATGATCAAATGAAAAACATTGAACACACAAGAAATTAGAACCACAAACTACAACATTCTCAATCTCATTAAGTCATCAAAAGTAAAATGTATTACAATGTACATAGATACTAAGTCAAATTCATTGATGCTACAGGTGGGAATGTCAATAGAAAATATAAAATAGCCATAGGGTAGATACTAGAACTGTAGATGGAAGAATCTCATAGTTCATGAGTCGTGACTACCAGTGGTCCTCCATGTCATAAT
>JZKD02S0021255.1:260237-282739 GCA_000966675.3 Picea glauca
CCGACATGATGCAGAGAAAGATAAGGGTGGAAAGGTAGTAGATAGACATAATGTTTGACTTCCATTGGGATGGATGGATAGTCGTACTTGATAATAGTTGGCTACATTGCTTAGTCGGTCATATTGTATGGTTTCTTCTCATGTTTCGAGGACGAAACATGTGAAGGGGGACGGAATGTAGTATACCTAGGGAGGTAATATGGGGTACCTGGGGAGGTACCCAATGGGAATGTAGTTATGTGTTATTAGTGGAAGTCAATTAATATATGAGAATGTGGTCATTCAATGTAAGGCGGACTAGGTCCACTATATTAATAAAGGCCCACTATGGTAGTTGGATGTAATAAATGTGAGAATGCTCTCTAGAAGGTTCCTAGGAGATAGAGAGAGCTATATAAAGAAGTGTAGACAATGTAATGAAACATAGTGAAGAATATTGTGATTGTACAAACAATGATTGCTTGAGGAGTTTTATCCTTCCATAAGGATTAATTTATGTTGTTACCCTACCTCAAGGGTTTTCTCTATTTCTTGTGTTCATGTTATGGTGAATGGTTTATGGTTTATTCTTGGTATTATTGAAGCATATTTGCAGATCTGGTATAGGTACTTAACAGTAAAGGTCAAAACCACTCACAACCATAAACTAAAAAATAAATGAAATTTCCCATTAATAAATAGTTAACGAAGCTACATCATTGTTGACCTGACTCTATAAATTGACTGGAGTGAAATCCCTTTTAACATACACAGGGGATTATCCCAGTCTTAGATTAAAATGTAACAAAAGTAACAGAACCCTCATACGCAACCATACATCTAGAGAATCTTTGCAAACATAATGTAGAGAAAAGAACAAATACACTTCTTATTGTTTAAAATAAACCAAAATAGTCGACAGGGCTAGGATAAGTAACCATCCCACCATTTTGAATAGAGACGATGGTAACAAATCCTCATCCATATCTAGGGTCTACTTAGAAACTGAGTTACCTCTCAAGGTTGAACACCTCGGCCGAGAAACCATAGCCATTACCTGCCACAAGGTTTTCAAACGCAAAAATTAAAGTGGCACATGGGTATGGTAAGTCATCACAACTAGAAAAAAAAAACACTCAATGTAAATTTACAAGGTTTTGTGGGTGGTTGATTTGGGATAAAACCCTGCTATTTTCGTCGAGCACATATGCATTTGACGCGTAACCATTAGAGAAGGAAACCAAAACTTTTATAAGGAAAATGACGAAGAGTTAGAGTATGAATTTCTTACCAGGAGTAACTCAAACTCGAAATGGAACTTAAAGAACTTTTTGACCAGCCAGAGCCAACTTTCCTTTCTGATGGGTACCCTCGCACACAACAAAGGGCCCATCATTAGTCGAAGTATCCAAAAAAAAATCTTCCTTATCAGTAAGAAAATTAAACAAGAAGCAAAATGTAACCAGAACATTCATTTCCTAGAACAGTCTGTAAGGTTTCCAAACCATAAAACAAGACAAGGTCATGAAAGTGACAATAATATGAGTATTACACAGAATAAAGGAAATGCGCACAGGACCTTCAATTAGAGATAGAAAATAAACACCTTCTACAACTACAGTAATGGAACCCTGTAAATAAATTACGATATTGTTTATCAAAGTAAAGATAGAAACACTAACCAAGATTACACCCAAGCTTCCAAATGGCCAAGTGAAGTAACGCAAATGGGAAGAATGTAGAGTTAGTATAGGTATGTGGCAGAAAAACCCCAAGCTCATAGTAGAGAAAGCTCGAAAACAAGAGATGGAACCCTAGAGCCCTTCTAAACTCAAACCAGAAGGAAGCCTCATCTTCCGTTGGAAGATTGCCAAAACAATGAAATGAATGTCAAAAACTGTGCACGGTGGTCGAGGCAATACTCCCCATCTCTCATTCCAAGATGGTCAAACTTGGAGTACGGGAGAATTGACACGAAAGGCTACAGACAAGTGTTAATTAAGAACACAGGGTACATCTAGACAACATTAACAACTACCAACTGCTTATGAAATAAACATCAAGCATAAAACATAAATACAATGTAAATATCACCCTTTTGTCAAGTTAAATATTTCACCTAACTCCACGCTTGATCAGCCGGGACAAGCCACCATTAACTTGCAATTACTATACCCTACCTAGAAGCTAAAGTGGTAAATCCACCAACTTAGGTATAGGAAAGCAGGGTTGCGACAAATTCTGATAACGATAACTTTTTGGAACAATAGTCAAGGGTTGTCAACATCTAAATTGTCCCATGAAAGTGTATTATGTTAATTATAACCTTACCACATTATCTACAATGCAACTAGAAGTATGCCAAAAAGCTTAATGATTTTCCACATATAAACTATTATGACTAAAAGGTAATATTGCAAAAAGGACTCCTTGTAAGCGACATCTTATTAATGTGTAATACATTTTACTTAGTAAAAAACAAATTATTGTTGGAAAAAAAAATTATATGGGTATGTGACATAATTGATGTGGGTGGGAAATCCCCCTATGGACAAACACTAAGGGTTCTATAATGTATGCAGAAGATGACCATTTAAAGTCTTCTACTTATTACCATCATCCCAACATATACCCCACATTCATACATAAATACAAGGGTAAAAGGATCAATTCACTCTACCTTAACATCCGTGTTTGATGTCGATCCTTTTGGCGTTTAGTTGCTCCTCGACTGCAAGTTTCCTCCCAAAGCCAACCTGCATTCATAAACAGATGAACAAAGAACTCCAAACATGCATCTTATATATGAACTAATGGGTTAGAGATTCTAACAAAATATAATAAAAAAACTGAATATTGAACACCTCATATGGAGGGACAGGAAAAGTACTTATTTTTATTAACCTCACAAAAGTAACTTACAACGGTGAGACCGACCACTGCTCCTTGAATTTGTTCTTGGGATCCTCTTCAACTATGCACTAACTGCTTCCACAAATGCTCCTTCTCTTCAGTAAAAACATAAGGTGGATGCAAGATATTGGGGCAAGGGGAATACAAAAAAGGGCAAAGTTTCTTTGCTCTTGTTTTTCCTTTTTCAAATAGGACCCCTACCTCTTATTTTATAGGCTGAAAGAGGGTAGTTATCTGGTTGAATGACCAACTATGGGTGGTTAAATGGTTTAGGAAATTACTCAGAAATCTGTATTTCGTCTGCAACTTTCTAATTTTTTGTGCTTTTGTCAGTATACATAGGCCGTAATGGGTTTGCCAGTGTGCATACGCATGCAATAGTGGGGCAGGGCGCATGTGCCTTCAAAAGGGTGGTTTTTTAGAAGATTTGTTCAATGTTGGTTTGACAAGAATGGCCAATGAGATGGCCTAATGCTAGGTATGTATGTCTGGTGCAAATCAGGGTTATAACAGATGCCCCCTAATGTGTGAGGTCAGAAGAGAATTTGATGGCCGAAATACATTACCAATCTTCTCCAATGTATGAAGTGAGTGAGCCCAGGGACCAGAGTTCGGGAGGTGCCATCTGCAAAAATAAAAATTGTCTCACCAAGGCGGGCATACCCATGCTCGGAATGAAAATAAAATCATGGTTGCCAATCTAATACACTGCAAATCCATGTCATAAAACTATATAAAGTGTAGCCGCGAGCAATACATGGTGGATCTACATCTCAAAATAAAAAAAAGATATACATGTATAGTATCCATCTTAAAGAAGTTGTTGTTGCCTGATGTCCAGAGTTGAGGTCTTTAGAGCTCGAGCAACAACTTCAAAATCTTCATAACTTGGGTAGAAGTGTAATATGAGTGTACGAATTCACTACCTATAGGTCTTCGACGGCTTGTCAGGAACAAAATAGAGAATCTTGATGATTAGGTTGAAGGCTTCATTGATTTCGAACAAAGACTGGATTGGGCTTACGGGATGGTCAGGCATGAGGTCAAGAGACAAACTACAGAAGGGTCGACTCAAGCTTGGTAAAAACTTTCCTTGGACAATTTAGCATGACAAATGATGAGACTCAGGCAGTGTGATATTGACATAAGTTCACAATGCAGGAGGCAACGCAAACTCTCCATATGTTTGTGTTGGCCCTTGACCAAGCTTTGGGATAATCTTGGTCATGTTTGACCATTTTTGGGACTTCGACAGCCTATCGAAGATGGAGCACCAGACGAAGCGGAGATTGCGGAATCTCGACCCACTTTTGGGTCCCCTTTTGAGTTTTGGGGATATGTAATGGGAAAGGGATGTTGGCCCGTGGGTTTACCCACGCTTAGGCTGCTTTTGTATGTATAAATAGAAGGATAGGCAAGAAAATAGTAGTATTCAAATATTGTATCTATGTGATATAAGCTAAGTGCCAAGATGGGATCTGTGTGATTAAGGGTTTTGTGCATTCTATATAGACTTGCAGAGCTTAGTGCAAGTCCCTGTGTAAGGATATAGAAGGTTTTCTGTTGTAAGGCAAGGAAGAAGGATCTAGCAAGCTGCGCATATCTTCTTTCCTATGCAGAGTAAGGGTTTCTAAGGCTCTGTGCTTGTAACCGATTGGCTAACGATAATAAAGAAGAGTTGGTGGACGTAGCCCCAGGGTGGGGTTGAACCACGTAAATACAGTGTTGTCTACTTTGTGCCTTGTTCTAATGCATTGATGTGATTATTTGCTAAGTGCTTTGAGATGAGTAGATAGATCTGATATATATGCTTATGCTCAGTGCTTATGGTGTGTAGAATGTTAGATATGATCCATGTGTATATGCTAAGTGCTTGTTCTGTTAGATCTGAATAACATGGTGATGCTAAGTGCTTGAATATTCTAGTTCACAGTGAATGCTGCAAAGCTCTGTTATACCAGTGAAGTGGTTATTGATTGCATAATAAAGAACCAACAATGCTAAGTGCTATATTAAGAGTTATAATCACAGATCTGTGTCCCAGCTAAGGTTGCAGACACTTGCGTCTTGCAACCACCCCTCCCTCTACCTTGGGTGAGACTTCATTTGCTTCGCAGGTGTTGCCAAAAGGGCTAGTAGTTAGGGTTTTTTTGGTGCGCTGTTGTAAGCGTTGAACCCTGGGTCTTCCCCTGTGCCAACAAATGGTTCTGTTGCCGGGACCTGAAACTGTGATTGCTGGGAACTGAGAAGAAGAAGCTTTGTGCAAAAAGGTTGACCTGAAAGTCTTGTACGAAGACTTGTTCCCTAGTGCGTAGTATTCTACCCAGTTTATAAAGCTTTGTGCTGAAAGAAAGAGGCCCAATCTGAAAGAGAGAGGCCCAATCTAGAAGAAAGAGACCCGATCTAAGGAAGAGAGGTCGAATCTGAAGAAAAGAGACGAGATCCGAATGCTTTGTGCTCTAAGAAAGGTAAAAGTGGGAATTCTTGACTAAAAGAGGCAAGGTCTATAAGCTTTGTGCTATGATAAAGGTAAGAATAGTTAAAATTTTTAGATCAGGAGGCTTTGTTCTCTGTAGAAGTAAGATAAGTGAAAATTTGTGTTTCTAAAGTATGGATCTAGGTATGTTTAATAGAATCCATCATAGTTTGAAAACTAGGGCATTGATAGATGAAATAAGGCTTGATATGAGTAGATCTTAAAAGAATAGTGATAGATATGTTATACCTATGCATAGAAAGAATGTCTAGACTAACAAATGGATGTAGGATCCTAGAAAGAATTTGTTGCAAGTTAAATCCTATGATCCTAGTGCGTAGTACAGAAGAAGTTGGGGATCGTTTAAAAGAAAGAGAGGAGTGACCCTTTGTTACAGTTGTAGAAGACCTGGACATCTTGCTAAGGAATTCCCTAGAAGAAGATCTAATTGTATTTGTTGCAAAGTGATGGACCATGAATGATCACTAGGCTTGAAGGAATGAATTTGAATCAAGAAAACCCTAAGGCTGATCCAGAGACCTAGATTATGATAGAACCCCAACAAGAATTAGAGAAAGTATTGATACAAATGAAAGAAACCCTGAACGACCACCGACATGTGAGATTATCATAGATTTTCAAAGAAAAAGAATGCATTGAAGCAAGAATAGGGGACTTCGACATTGACTGTTTCCTTGATGAAGAGACACAAGTAAATATTATGCCAGGAAGAACTTGGGAAGCTATAGGGAATCCTGTTATGATCCCTTCATTAGGAGGAATAGGACTATTCATAGGAAAGTTGATGATGTTATGTGGAAAACTTGCTCAGATACCTATGATAGTCAATGGAATTTTGACAAAGGAAGATTTTGAGATTATTAAATTCATTGAAGACAGTGCCCTGTTTACCATGTTACTAGGAAAACCTTGGATTGATAGAGATCAAGCTAGAAAGAAGGAAGAAGAAGAAGTCTTATAACATAAGAGACAAGAGTTAAAGGATTTCATGACCCGAAAGATCACACAATTGATTGAAGTACAGGAGAACAGATCGAAGCTATTTGACACTAGAAGCCCAGATGTCGAAGCTATAAGAACATCGGAAGACATACAAAAGACTTTAATTTCTACCCCAGATAAAGAAGAAGTGATACACCTGAATCCTAGGAGAGAATCTCAGCAGCGCGAAGTGCCTATGACCAAGGAAAATAAGAATCAGAATGGGAAAAGAACCACTGAGACAAAGCTCATGGGGAAGAAGGCTAAGATCGAGAAGTTACAGTAGGTTCCAAAGGGTACCTCGCAGAAAGAAACTTTGCAGAATTGGAGCTTCGCTGAGATATCAAAACAATGACATATGCCACTTCGCCATGGTGAAGAAATATAGTCGTTGGAAGCCAATATATCCGTTTGACTGATGCCTCGAACGACTGGAAAAACATTTATAGCTCATCACTAGACTGTTGGACCACGCCATAACGTACAGAACAAGAGTTAATGAGGCTCATAACCGTTGCAAGTAAACCGTTACCAAGATTGCCTATTTATCTCGTCGTGCCATGCATGAAGAACACTTTTTCCAACTGAGAATTTGTAGCCCGCAAATTATCAATTGCATACAGTGCTCATTGCACTCTTGTTATTCAATCTAGTGCAGTGTCTAAGATCGTTGTGACCTCTATTATTTTATCCCGATCACATATGTCCGACGAGCTTACTGCTACCGAAGAATCAGTAACATAAGTTCTCCTCGAGTTAAGGATTGAGAGAATCATGATAGAGCGAGGGTTATCCACAGGAGTACAAGCATCATCCACAAGAGGATTGGTGGCCTCTCCATCCACTGCTCGAGCCAAACCATCCTGGCAGGTAGACGAGAAGTGAACTAAGCACAAAGACAACATCGCCAACGCCAAGCTGATTCCGAGCATCCTACCTGCCTATCTACCCCCATTGAGTGGTGCCATAAATTGTGATAGTGTAACCCAGGAGTTTGAATATGATCTGATCACTATGTACCTTCCGAAAGGGGTGCGCGCAGTTCATGCCGACTAGGATAAGCTCACAACGTTTAAGTTTAGCGACTTCAACCTCGGCGACAGGAAAGTTTACAGCATGTGCACCCCACATAAGTACTTGACTAGAACCAAAGGGAAGAATTCAAAGATTATCCCATAGTCATGGACCCAGAACCTTGCGCAGTTCACACTGTTCAATGTGATGAAGATCTCGCACTTCAGCAGACACCGGGAAGTGAATGCATGCGTTAAATTGTTGGTGTCCTGCTACCATGAAGGTTACTTATGGTTGAGCCGCCACATCACTATGGATCCGACCTTGATCAATCGGATCACAGGGCTTAGTATGCAGGGCCCTGACCCACAAGATTTTTACCCTAGAAAGGCCTCAGACTGAGCATTAGCATAGAATATCAAAGAGACTTATGGAGATGTAGAGAAGGGTACGCGAGGTTACAAGGTAGCCTATATCCAGAGTGACACAGTGTGCCTTGCATTTTAGTTGATCACAGTCAAGCTAGTTCGCAAGAACCGACCCACCCAAGTGACTGGATTCGTAGTCAACCTTGCAGGGAAGTGCATGGAGGGATTACAGATGAACTAGGTGGAGTACCTTGTAAACCAGCTAGAGCTTGATTGTAGGGAAGCACAAGACCAAGGGTATGAGTTCCACTTCAACTGGCTTCTCATAATGATAGCTTTCATCGCATGGGAGATGGTGGAAGTTGCAACCTTCCTGGACATCGAGTTCTTTGAACCTTTGGCTACGAATTTCAGTACCTTGTGGTACTCAAGTGATATGAACAAGCAATGGAAATCCAATGCCATCTTCCACACTTACTACAATCAATTGAAGTTTTCCATCCAATCTACACTGCGCATCACTCTGAACACCCTCTACAGGTTTCGGCCCCTGATGAAGTTCAACGCAGACAGACACTTTATCTACATCACAACGTGCACTGACGAGCACAAGAAGCAATTACAGTCCTATTATAAATTAACAGAAGAAGATCTGGAGGAGATCACCAAGGAGTGGTTGACAGACCTCATTTTAGCAGACCTCGCAGAGATTTCTAATATAGATAGTCCAAAACTTGTGCATGATACTCCTGGACCAAGCAAGATCAAGAAAGATGAAGAAGTTCAAGATGTCAATAGTACCTTTGCAAAGACCACTTCGATATCACCTGAGAAGGGAGGTGATGGTGGAGAGCTAGGTGGCATAGAAGTTGAGAAAAATAAAGGCGAAGTTACACCGCCTAGAGAGGAGGAGGATCCCTCCAAGAAACAGAAGATTACCCCACCAAAGCCTTCATCCCGGAAGAAAGTTAAAGCAACCAGAACCAAGTTCGAGACTATCCTCACCCTGGATGACATTGAATTCATCGTCATTGCACTAAACGATGCTTCACTAGAGATAGCAGAAAAGCAAGAGGCCAAGCAGGAGGAGGTGTTCAACCGTATCAAGGATGATCTTTAAGGAGTACAACAAGAAATACAGTCTAGCTGCGTAGTTTCCATTGCGCTCCTACCATCAGGAACACCAGAGTTAGGTGATGAGCAAGCCCAACTACACTGGATTTTTGACACAGTCGAAGCTCACCTTCGACGAGCTCAAGAAGAGACAACACAAGCCACCTAGGCTTTAGCGCAAGTACAGAAAGACCTTGAGGACCAAATAAGTACTGCAAAAAAGGAAAAGCTCGCACTACAAGCAAAATGGGATGAAGAGAAAGCATAGCTACAAAAAAACAAAGAACAGTTGCTCGCAGAGCAACTCGAAGTACAGGAAAGGGTTCATAGTGCACTTCGCTCTGTGACTGTCTTAAAAGTGAAATTTGAGGAACGAGTCCCACAACAAGTGGCACAACTTGAAGAAGTAATCCAACAACTTCAACAACGCATCGCATATCTGGAACTTCGTACTGTACCCAAGACCCCTCAAGAAATAAGAGACCTAAGGGAGGCAACTGCCCGTAGTGTAGTTGGAAGATTAAAAGCCCTTGCCTTGGAATGCAAGTAGTTGAGCTCCAAGAGCACTCAGACATACAAAAATATCATGGAGAATCCATAGTTACAGGCATTAGAGTTGTAGCTCTAGGAAGCAAAGCAGCACACAAATATGCTACAAGCGCAGCTAAAGGCCTTAACACCAGTTGAAAGAATGAAGAGGTTTCAAGAACAACGCACGACCAACAATAGATCCAGATGATTCAAAGTAAAATTATGGAAGTCTCTCAATGAATTCAACCAATGCAAGAGAAGGCATGCCAACTATTCACCGAAGTTGAAATCCAAGGAGCCTAGCTAGAACAAGTCATCATCACAGCAGAACAATGCCTAGAAGGGCCAGTGAATGATGCAGTGATCCATGAGTTCACTGAGCAAGAGGCCATAGCACTACAGCAAGTCGAAGCAGCTCGAGCCAAGATTGAGGCATTCGAGGCAGAATTTCTCAGACTAGAGTGACTCGGGACGAGTAATAGGTGAGTGTTGGGGGCCTATTGGCCATTGACCAAGATTTGGGATAATCTTGGTCATGTTTGACCATTTTTGGGACTTCAACAGCTTGTATAAGATGGAGCGCCAGAAGAAGCGGAGATTGCGTAATCTCAACCCACTTTTGGGTCCCTTTTTGGGTTTTGGGGATATGTAATGGGAAAGGGATGTTGGCCCGTGGGTTTAACCATGCTTAGGCCACTTTTGTATGTATAAATAGAAGGATAGTAAAGAAAGTAGTAGTAGTCGAATATTGTATCTATGTGATATAGTCTAAGTGCCAAGATTGGATCTGTGTGATCAAGGGTTTTGTGCATTCTGTATAGACTTGCAGAGCTTAGTGCAAGTCCCTGTGTGAGGATATAGAAGGATTTGTGTTGTAAGGCAAGGAAGAAGGATCTAGCAAGATGCACAGATCTTCTGTCCTATGTGGAGTAAGGGTTTCTAAGGCTCTGTTCTTGTAACCGATTGGCCGATGATAATAAAGAAGAGTTGGTGGATGTATCCCTAGGGTGGGGTTGAATCACGTAAATACAGTGTTGTCTACTTTGTGCCTTGTTTTGATGCATTGATGTGATTATTTGCTAAGTGCTTTGAGATGAGTAGATAGATCCGATATATATGCTTATGCTCAGTGCTTATGGTGTGTAGAATGTTAGATATGATCCATGTGTATATGCTAAGTGCTTGATCTGTTAGATATAAATAMCATGGTTATGTTAAGTGCTTGAATATTTTAGTTCATAGTGAATGCTGTGAAGCTCTGTTATACCAACGAAGTGGTTATTGATTGCATAATAAAGAGCCAACAGTGCTARGTGCTATATTAAGAGTTATAATCACAGATCTGTGTCCTAGCTAAGGTTGCAAAYACTTGAGTCCTGCAACCACCCTTGCCTCTACCTCGGGTGAGACTTCATCTGCTTCGTAGGTGTTGTCGAAAAGGCCGATAGTTAGGGTTTTKTTGGTGCATTGTTGTAAGTGTTGAACCCTGGGTCTGCCCCTGTGCCAACAATTTGGAATAATAATCAAACGGAGGAGGACACAGTTCTATGTAGCGAGAACATCTTCCTAAGGTCACATTAAATCACAGATCTTGACAAACAAACGAAAGGATGTTCTTTGTCCAAGGGAGACTCATTGTGCGGCCAACAAAAAGAAAATACTTTTCCCTTCCTCTTTTTTTTTTTTTTTTTTTTGGTCTGTTTCAATATTTTGAAAAATTTGAAAAGGAATAAAAGAATGTTACGTTACAAAGGAGGATAGAGTGTCACATACATACTAGTTCCATACGCAAGGAACACACTAATTCTCAGAGAAAAGGGACATATGCAGGGAAAGGACACTCAAAAAAAATCCTCCATGGGTCAAGGTGTCAAGACATAGAGGCAAAAGTGATACAAGGCTTGCGTATAAGGCATGCTTTAGATGGTTCAGTTGAGGGAAAAATGGAGCCGACATTAGGCCAAAGACATTGGAATGCAAATGCGATTATGAAGACATAATGATAACGTCCTTCGATGTAATTTTAACGAGCCCATTCCACTGGGGTACCTTTTTCGAAGGTAGTCTAGTTAGTTCGAAAAAGGGGTAAACTAGCATCGAAAAGACATCTATTCATAATCATTTTAATGAGTGTGACAAAGACAAGATCACTCGACAATCTTTTCATTTTTAAGGATTCTGAAAAGAGCTTAACTATGGACTCTGTATGGGATGTTCTTTTGGACCATTTTAACAAGTGTGAAGGAACAAGGTCACTCGACCATATTTTCAATTTTAGGGAGTCTAAAAAGAGCTTAAATATGGACTCCGTGGGGGTTCCTTTTTCATAAGTTTAATCCCTCAGGCTTGAAAAAGGGTTAAAATTATACTTGAGAATACTCTTCTAGAGAACCGAGTCTCCTAGAGTATACCTTTGTTCGTACATTTGACCATCCAGACCGAAAAAGGGGTAAACTACCATTGGACAAACGTGCCTTCAAATTTCAGTTTAGAAAGCGTGAAGGGCAATAAGTTCGCTCAACAATTTTTTCATGTTTAGAGGGTCTGAAAAGGGATTAAAAGAAGACCTATTATGTTTTGGGAGTCCCAAGGGTGAGGTCAAGAGTGATAATGAATCATGCAAATGAGGCTCATACTCGTAATCAAGAGAAAACTAACAAGGACTCCCAAGCCTATAATCATTAGTGACAGCATGGATTCCAAAATGCAACCAGGATCTACCTAGGGCATCCATGTACAGGTAGGTTCTACCACTAAATTACGACACTTCTAAAGCAACAATGATGGTTCCGTGTCACAACATGGTGGGGACGATCCTATGGCGAAGTAATAAAGACAACTAGATACAAAAAGTGGGGGTGGAATCCTAACTTATATGTAATAAGTTGAAAAAATTACTTTTTACCAAAGAACCTTTTAAGTGACCCAAATCTCCAAAAATTTTCCAAATACCCAAAGTAACAGTTATCATAACAATCCATAAGAAACTCATGGACCATACTAAGCGATTTTCAGGCTAGAAAAAATGACAAAGGGGTCCAAAAAATGACAAAAGGGGCCAAAAAGTCTATAAATAGAAGTTGACAGCTCATTATCACCATTGTTAATTGAGAAATTGAATAAGGAGCCAAAAACACCCCTTTTTCAAAAGAGTTGATTCCGGGAGCTTTAGTGGATGAAACAAACTTCCGCTTGGACCAAGTAAGTACATACTAGCCTCTCTTATATTTCAATTATTCATTTGTGCATTTCTTTTTATTTTTTTTGGGGGGGCGCTAACCTTTAAAAAGGTCGACCCTACGTATATGTAGGATTTCCTATGACATCCAATGTATGCCCGCATTCAGCAGAAATACTGCACATGGGCATACGCGATTGTGTATACTACAAGCCGCATATACCCTTCAGTATGTTGAAAAATTAAAAAGTGCAAGAGTTAATCCCTCCCCTAAACTTGTGAATTGCAGGATGTATGTTCATTGGATGGAAAGGGAGCATGAGGATGTTGATGTTTTGGTCAGAGAGGACCCTGACGCTACTGCCACATTGGCTCAATGTGGTTTTCTAAAGTTCTTCCATTGTCCATTTATGAGGGCACAACCCAGGTTACTAAATGCTTTGGTAGACTATTGGCACCTGGATGCAGAGGCATTCATGCTTGAGGGACAGTTGTTGACTCCAACGACTGAAGACATCTACTTCCTGACTGGCCTCTCAAGGAGAGGAGAACCAATCAACTTTTGCACCTTTCCTTTCGGGCCTCACAATATAGCGGAGTTGATTGGAATCCATTGTGAATTTGACACAGACAAAGTGGGTATGCAGGTGCCAATAAACAAGATCTCCAACCTATCACTCAAAGTGATAGTTTTTCTCATTGGGCGGATCACTGGATCCGCATCACTACATCAGGAATCCCAGGCACACATGCATTGTGCAGTTTAGTGCTTAAATGCACATATTTTTGACTGGAGTACGACTTTACTAGACTGCATGAAGAGGCAATTGACAGAGTGCCACATGCGGAGGCACATGAAATTTGGCCTTAGAACTATTTTGTGTTCCTTTTTCTTTGAGAGGGTACCAAGTCTCAACCCTAGAGAGACAATACGAGGGCATGAGCCCTATCTCCTATCATTATGCATATGGGAGACACTATTGTCATGACAGGGTGGGGGGAGGACTATTGAGGCCTTCGACGACAAGTTTTTTGCTTGGTGGGCACGATAGATTTTGGCCATAGAGGACTATCACTATGTTGGGTCAACTTTTCCAGAGATCTTGACATGCCTGTACCTCCCAGAGAGGAGCGAGGAGATATGGGTAAGTTTGTTTTTTGTTTTCAAAGTTATTTAATTTTTATGTTTTTTCATATATATCATGTTTTTTGTATACCAGAGTATCTGATACATATGTATCCATTATGTGCAGATGTGGGGCCAGTGCACCCATCAAACTTCATGAGGACCAGGCAACGTCCTTGATCAGAGGCGGGACCATCCACATCCGGTGGACCAACAACAACAGGGGGACCTCTAGCTGGAGAGGCTGAGAGATTTTTGAGGCGGGTGGAGCGGAACCTCGCCGCTCTTACTCATACCGTTCCTATCGCGGAGATCGAGGATCTCCCATCGTTCATGCAGACTCACGTTGTGGGGGTACCATGGACTTGGGTCCAACTTTTTCGTCATTTGGCTAACGTCATAGTTCACTATGGCAGGGCCAACAGGCCCTGCCCTTAGCTTATACTAGACTTACTATGTGCTGAGGGCAACTTTTGTATATTTTTGAGGGCATTAGCCCTGTGACTCTTTACTGGACACATATTTTTTGAGGCACTTGTGCCCACCCATGTACTCTGATACTTTGTGATATATATATATATGTGTATTTACATCTTTTTGTGTTTTTATGGATTACATTTATTTACAAATGTATTTACATGTGTGTGTGTGTGCTTTTTCTTACATGTGTGCAATATGCCAATCTAATCTATGATTAACTAGAGTATCTGTGATTTGATTCAATCTCCTAGGAATATGGATATACACAATGTAATCAAAGCTTCATTCTAAGAGACATACCCTAAGGAATCGTCGGTGTAGAGTAGGATCATAAATGTGATAAACTCCATTTAATTGAGACACAACCAGATGAGTGTCTAAGTAGACTCGGAGGTAAGAGATACCATGCCACAAAGAATCATGAAGCAACTCTAAGACTGCGCTGTATTCAGAAACATTGTTTGTGGTGTCACCTAAGAAAATACCTCTTGAATATAGCAACTGGCCTTGAGGTGTGAAAATCACCCAAGTTGTGGAAGCAAGCTTCCAAGTGTGTCGGCTAGCACCGTCCGCGAACCCAACAAACACCTCAGATTCACTTGACATCTGCCACAGTGAAGAAGATGGCATAAAAAAGACACGTCCATAAAATAAAAAGACAAAAACTAAAACAACAAATGTACAAGAACTATTTATATGTACAAGAAGCCACATGAGGAGACCCACCTACGAGTAATACTTCTTGAGGTAGAGCCCATTTCTAGGCTCTACCAAAGCATTTCCCTCAAAGTCCACTAGAAGATAAGCACCCTTCTTTAGAACCTCCTTCATGATGAAAGGTCCAAACCACATGGGTTTGAACTTGCCTACCCCCAGGGGGTCCTTATCTTGGTCATAGACCAGGACAAGGTCGCCTTCAGAGAAAATCCGAGGACGAATGGACCGATCATACTCACACTTGAATTTTTTCTTGTGAGCCTCGTTAGCCAAGGTGGCATCACAACGCTGCTCATTGAGCTGCTCGAGGTATAATAAATGCTCTTCAAGCGATGAAGTATCTGGCAATATCTGTACTGCCAACTTTAGAGACAGGATCTGGCACTCTATGGGCAAGACTACTTCCAACCCATAAATGAGTTGAAAAGGTGAGAAACTTGTTGTAGCCTTAACAGACGTTTGGTAGGCTCATAATGCCGAGTATAACATCAAGTGCCAATTTGACTTGGCCAAATTGATCATTAATTGTAGAATGGTTTTAAGAGATTTGTTTAAAGCTTCCACCTGACCATTTGCTTGTGGGTAGTAGGGTGATGAATGTTCTTGCTTCAACCCAAGATTTGACACTAACTCGGTCATCATTTTGTTCTGAAAGTGACTTCCATGGTTAGTGACAATCTCTCTTAGGACACCGAACCTTGCTATTATCTGGTTGAACAAAAAGAGAGTTGCGGTCTCTTCGTCATCTTTGAACATTGGCATAGCTTCGACCCACTTCTTGAAGTAGTCTACTACTACGATGATATAATGGTGCCTCCTTGCTGAAGGGGGGTTGCATGTAGTGTAATGAATCCCCCACTTGGTGAAGGGACCAACGATAATGATGGGAAACATGGGAGCGGGGTGTGCCCTCATCTTCCAAAAGAAGATCTGACACCGGTGGCACTTCTTGACCAATTCAACACAATATTTGATTAATGATGGCCAAAAGTAACTGGCTCGTAGAATCTTTTGGTTTTTTCCAACCTAGACAAATGACTGCCACATGCTCTAGTGTGGCAGTCATTAAGCACGATTTCTTCTTCCTCTTGAGTGAGACATCGACGAAGGATGCAATCTACACCTCGACGATATAGAGTGTCCTCGAGTATGAGATAGTTCTTGGCTTGATGGCATATATGGCGATCCTCATCACGAGAAGCAGAGGCGAGGCACTTCAAAGTCTGTATATAGACAAGGACATCTTCATACTAGGGATCAGAAGACGCGATCAAAAACATGTCTCCTTTAATAGGCAACTCTTCGGGCATAACATCACTTAACTCGACTGAACATTCCGAAATAAGTTATGCAAAGACCAATGACTTTTTGGATTTTGCCGAAACAAAATCTAAGTCAAATTCCTGGAGGACAACTATCCATCTACTGATCTTTCCACCAATTACTCGTCATGTCAACATGTATTGAAACATATTCACAATGACAATGACGGTGGTCTTGCAAAACAAGATATAATGACAGAACCGTTGGACAACATGAACTACTGCCAATGCAAGATAATTTAGTTCTGGTCCAACCAAGCCTCATCTCAGGTAATAAATCACATATTCCGAGAGTAGATGATCCTCCTGAACCAAGACCATACCGATGGTCGACTCTGTCGCAACCAAGTACAATAAGAAATCTTTATTATAATTGGGTGGCTGAAGTAGAGGGGCAGTCGTGAGGGCGCGTTTCAACGCTTCAAAAGAGCATTGAGTAGCTTCATCCAAATGAAAAGGAACGTCCTTCTTCAGTAAACGCATAAAGCCCTTTCTGATCTCAACATAGTTTGCGATGAAACATCGTAAAAAATTAACTTTTCCCTATAAACTTTGAAGTTGAAGGATTGTGCGCGGTGGAGGAAACTGAACTATTGCCTCAACTTTGAGAGGATTGACCATGATCCCTGTTGTCGAAACTATGAAACCTAGCAAACGAATCGATGTCACGCAAAAACTACATTTGTTTGGATTTAAGTGAATCCGGTAGTAGCGACATCGCTCAAAGATAAGTCGAAGGTGCGTGGGATGATCAACTCTCTTATGATATTGTGATGCTAAATCATCAAGGTAAGCCTCGACTATATGCTTGAGATTGTGGAAAGCAAAAAACATGGCCCGCTGAAAGGTAGCTCCAACATTTGTTAGACCAAAAGGCATATTTCAATAAGCGAATGTACCCCATGGGCAAATGAAAGAGGTTTTGAGTTGGTCTTCGGGTTTGATATGTATTTGATTGTATACCGAAAAACCATCCATTAAATAAAAGGCCTTGCAACCTGTGCATTCATCGACTATCTGGTCAATAAATGGTGTGGGGAAATTATCCTTTGGATAGGCTTTGTTCAAATCACGAAAGTTTGTACATACACAAATTGTACCTTGTTTTTTGTCCACTGGAATGGGATTTGACACCCATTAATTCAAATGGATGGGGTAGATAAAACCTGCTTTGAGTAGTTTCTCTACTTCAGCCTTAATAGTTGCTTCTTTCTTAGGATTGACTGGATGAAGCTTTTGTCGGACCAACTTAGCGTCATGATAAGTTGAGATTTCATGTTCGACGATTCTTGGATCAATTCCTAACATTTCCTCATAAGACCAAGCAAAAATGTTGCAGAATTCTTTAAATAAATCTGTGTAGATTTGAGTATCCTTGGGGGAACAGTCAACTCCGATGAGGATATTCTCCACGATGCTAGGGGTTATAGAGATATCAATAGGTATCGTGCCAACAATGGTTTCCATATTACCCTCGGTGTTAATAACATGTGTAGCCAAGGGGTTGATAGGACAAGACCTATCTCCAGTCATAGTCAAAGTGAATTATCTTGCTTCAATTCTTCTTAAATCTGGGAGGAAATAAGATCTCTGATGGAGATCATCCCAGGGTCTGTTCAGACTAGTCATTGCTTCAATAATCGCTTCATCTAAAGGCAAGACTAAGTCTAAAGAGTCTGTATTGGCAAGGGAACCTTGAGCCCAAGTAGGCTCGAGAATCAGATCTAAGTCATGTGTGGGAGTCAGATCGGGGTTGACGGAAGCTTGCTGGACTATTGAGTACGCAAATTCTGCCATGGATAAGAGCATGGCCATACCATGGTGACCTGTCCCTTACATTGTGGCTGATGGGGAAGGAAGATTCCACGGATCATTGAAGTAAGTCGTACTAAACAACGAGACTTGGAAAATCTCAACCTTAGTCTGGTATGAAACGAACTGAACATCGTCGGAAGTAGGCGGGTAATTGAAAGTACCCATCAAAGGTGGACACAAACCAACCCCTATGTTGACGATTCCAGGTTGAGGGTTATCAATCATCGGGATCGTGGATGCCTCTGATGAAGGGTCAAGACGGGAGAAAGACAACTGGTCAATGGTCACTATCCAACCCTCGTGTGGAAACAACAAGGCCCAAAAAATGTAGCGACCACTGCTTGCATAGCATAGGTCCAACTCCTTCCTAACAAGAGATTATAGTCGAGAGATGCATCGACCACTTCAACCTTGACGCACACAGTCTTCCCTCCTAACTGCACGGATAAAGAGGGGATGATGCCATATGGTCGGAACGAACGAACGTCGATCATGGTAAGAAGAGTAGGTGATAGAGAAAAAATGGGTTGGCCAATGGCCTTCCAACACGCGAAAGACATCACACATGTCGAGGTGCCATCATCAACCACCGTGTGAAAAATATTCTGAGTAAAATGTTTCGTGGGGTAAGCCACTACTATGTGAAATGCTATGTGGTAAGGGAGACGAGGTTTTAAGTCGGTCGTATCAAGCATGATCGTACCCAGATTACAAGTCTCAGTAGATCCTAAGGCGGCTAACAAAGCCTTTCTCTCGGAAGGGTAACTCTGGAGGACCTCCAAGACTGACATCGTGCAAGGGGTTTGAGACAAATCCTCCACCACAGAGTAATTCTGGGCGACCCTTGCATTTGGATTGTGAGAATCTTTCTTGAATGCACATTTTGGAATGTGTGCCATTGTTTTGCCCATCGTTTTCTTGATATGGAGAGGAAGAGGTGGATTTTCGGCTTCTTTACTCTTCTAAGAGGTGTTTGGCATTCCATAATCATGCGCTCTAGTCAATATATAGGTATCACCTTTCATCATATACACATTCGTGGATGAAGAATTACTCGAGGATGGAGGGGGTGCTTGGTTTCCCCCTTCCGTTCGCGGAGAGGCTTGAGTTAAATTTTGCCCATGTTGAAATTGGTTTGTTAACACAACATGTTGTTGTTGTGCCATTAACTTTTGGGCCTCTGCAAGCCAAGGGCACTGGTTAGTCAGGTGGTATTCTGTGCATAGGTTACATGGATACTTCAACTTCTTCTTTTCAGTGTTGCCCCCGCTAGAATTATCGGTAGGTTTCTTATCCCCCTTACCCTTATTTCGTTGTTTATTCTTTTCGTCAGGCTGCTGGGTGGCCTTCAGGTTGGTCGATTGCACACTGTGTACATCCAACATTTGGGTAGGGGGAGTAGTCGGTCCAGTTGTCTGGCTGGCTACTTTTTGCTGTATCGACAATTGCTGCAATTGTTTTGACAGTTGATCAACGAGATTCGTTTGTGATGAACCAACAATACCATCGGCATGTGGCCCAACTCTTTGTCTAGTCTTGTCAAGTATTGACCGTGGTGCATTTGGAAAAATTTCATAAAGTAAACCAGATTGAGAGTAAATCAACTCTAGTTGTTGAGCTCTCATTATTGCACCTTCTTCGGAAAACACTCAAGCAGGAATGCTGGTGGGACTGGCACTTTTATAAAACTCTTCTGGCATCTCCATTCTCAGATGTGATCAGAGATATGATCAGCCTTTGTCTGCTCAAAGTTGGCTAGCAATTCGGTGCCGACATCATATCTCACAGGTAATTGAAAATGGTTTAATAAAGCCATTGCCAATTCACCGAAGGAAGAGTATCTCGAGCAATTTCTCTCAATGTACCATTTCACAACACTCCCGATGAGAGTGCGTTGAAACAAATACAGCTGGATGGAGTCATCTTTCAACGAATTGGATGAGCACCAAAGATGGAAAGTAGTCACATGATCGCCTGGATCTTCATTAGGCTTGGCCTCTAACTTTGGCATGTCCGAAGGCAACTTGGTCGACATAGGAGGCCAACGCGGGTTGTGATATATGGGGTCATTCAATAACCTTGTCAAGTCTGGAAAGTGCAGAGTTGCCAGTAACTGTAGTTTGGGCTGTTAAATGTGACTAGGGAAAAAGGAGCCTGGGGTTTGACTGGCACCAGGTTGCTAGGAAAAGTTAGGTTACTGGCCAGGGTTCTGGTAATAACCATGGCCTTGACCATTGTACGGATTCTACGCTTGTTGATATGTCATCAACTGACTCTCATAATAGGACATGAAGGGATGGGCTTGCATCGCATTCCAAGGATTTTGGAAAGGGTTGCCCCCTATCGATCCGTCGGGTATAGGTGTTGCGCCTTGCTCGGGGTTCCATTGGCTATGGAAGGGGTTGCCCCTGATTGAAATCCCTAACAAGGGAACTGATCCTTTACATGGATTCCATGGTCCTTGTGAGGAAGGAATTCCTAAGTTTTCCCCCTGTGCAGGAATAGTACCCTGTACAGGATTTTGTTGTCCATAATTGGGGTTGCTCTTAGCTAAGAAGGCAACCAATGAGAAAGCATTGTTACCAAACATTTTGAACAAAGAGAACGGTATCGAACCAACCGACATGTTATAAGAAGGAAGTCCTTGAATACCTGCTCCAAACGAACTGTGGTTTATGTTTGGCCCGATGAAGTGCTGATGAGAACCGCCGAGTGAAGGGGACGAAGGAGGTATATGACCCCCTTCGTAAGGGAAAGCATTATAGGGAGGCGAAGTGCCCCCCATAGATCCTTATAGAGGAGCATTGGAGCTCCCTGCCCTGAGACCTAAAGTCTGTAGAGTGGAGTAGGAAAGTACAGGGCTTGTACCGAAGCTAGGCATCCCATATGAGAACGGAGGGTCTGTCACACTCTGGGTAGACGGAGTAGTGATCGCCACCATAGACAAAATCAGACCATTGCCCAAGGTAGAGGTAGTCGAGACCATAGTGGCCCAGACCGATGAAGGTTGGTTAGGAGGTGGAACACTCCCTGTAATGACAGTCGTAGAGGGAATATGAGTATTCCATGAAGAAGTAGCCACATTTGTTTCCATTGCTACTTGTGACATTATCAAGTGCTCATAAGGATAAACTTGTATGATGATGGGTGCCAATAGATCAATGTTTGGAGGTTCTTATGGACCAATAGCTTCTACTCCAAGGTTTGATATGGTTGGTTCCTCTGGATTCGAACATTCTTCTCTCGGATACGGGTCGGGCACAGTTTCCTGTAACCCGATTTCCTCAAAAGACCCTTCTTGGTGTAGTTTTCTCCTTAGCTGTGGTGGGGGTGGTTCGAGATCAACCGACGGCAGGCCCAAAATCCTTCGCGACCGATAGAGCTCATGATCCTCCATTGTGTAAGAATATCAAAGACACACTAGGTATTTCTATAATCGTATAAAAACCAACACACAATAGAAAAATTTCCTATGAGATAAGACAAGAAGTCACTAGCTAGTTGGAAGAACAGTTACAACAACCAACACTAGAGAAAATTACCGGTGCAAGTGCAACTCGAATACGAAAGCACCCTCCAGGTATACTCTGTAAAGCGTGGTCCAATGTCTATCCTAGGTACCGTGGTATACCCCCGCAGTCACCTATGTAAGTCCCTAAAATAAACACAATTAGGTTGCCAGCGTGCGAACAATCACCAGGCAAGTACAATCGACAGTCGGGTGGACCGCAATGAGTAGGGTATCAAGCTCAAAACCTATCAAGGGTATCGAAAGCAAGTGTTCCGGAAGACAATCGAGGACCTCGAATGGATTCGAGACCCATGAAGTTCCGTGGAAAATGTGATCAACAGAATCCCAAGATAAGCCCTCTATATGTGTTCCCCACTATGCTTGGTCCAGATTTGGAGGGGTTATCTCCTCTACCTTTCCTCTCGCGACCTCGTGTTTAGCCACTGTGTTAGAGGGGGGTCCCAGATAAATTTCACGATACTAGACTTTTAGCACTCCCTAGCACAGACTCATATGTTTGTTTTTGTAGCCTTGAAGAGTTTCCTCTCCAATCCTAAATCAAGGCTCTAGCCTAGACTAGTTGATGGACCCTACAAACATAAGGTCTTGTTAATTTTAATTAATCGTTAATTTTTTGTGGTTTGAATTAAGTCAAAGGAAGTGGAAATGAAACTAGTGATGTGTTTGGGAGACAAAAGAAGAAAACAAACAGGAAGTTGGAAAAAAAATTACTTCTTCTTGACAAATTCAGATTTGCACATTTAATCTCTTTCACCAACTTTTTAAACTACTTTTTTTTTTAAAGATCTTTTAACAGAAAAATCAAAACAAGATTTTGCTCGACTATGAGCTAGTTATTGTCCTAAGTCAATAAGCCAAGAACTTATGAAAGCATGCTTTTCCCTGATTTCTAATACAAACAACCAACTACTTATTCAAACAAAGAAAGTGAAATCT
>JZKD02S0021255.1:330522-361903 GCA_000966675.3 Picea glauca
GAGACATTTTCATTTGGAATCATCTTGTACTTGAACATTTATGTGGGGTAAAAGGAGGTTGCCCCCTCGAAGAGGCTTATTATATGAAATTATCTCTTTTTCAAGGCGTTGAGTAATTATTTTGAGGTTTTTCTATGCTATATTGATATTTGGTTCTTAACAAAAGATGTGGATGTTGTTGTTTCTTATGATTTTCATCTAGGTGAAGACCCATGAGGGTGGCAAGAATGGCGATCAGAATGATGAAGGAGGAATTCTGTGAGCTTCTACAAATATCAGTTGGTCATATAGAAACAAGTAGGTTGATAACAACCAGGCAGGTATGCATTTAGTTTATGTTGATGCATACATGTTGAAGGGGATTGAGGTAAGAATTCCCTAAGTTAATTTTCAATATTTAAATTGATATGTAATGGCCAAAGGCCTGAAGTATGTAAATGTTGTTGATGCTAGAATGCATTTAGATAAAATGTTGGTTGCATATTATGTTATGATTGGTTATGGGATCTAGTCATGCATGAGACATACTCCTTCTATAACAATGAATACACATAGAGCTAGTCATGCGTGAGACCATAATATGGTTGGATATGGAAGGGCTATAGCGCTATGTGAGTGCTCAATGGTATCTACTGTATAACTGATGTTTGGACTGCAACCTCTTTTTCGACACTGAAGAGAACTTAAGAATTATATTCTTAGTGTTGTGTTTGGGTTGAAAAGGAAGGTATCCAAATAGTCGGGCAGGCAGTAGGAAGTGTGTGGATGATGTGTTGAGGCGTTGGCTAGACCGTCCAGCTCATCATGGTGGAATGCATGACATAGTCATGTCGTATTATGTAGCCAATGCATGGATGCATTGTGTAGAGGTGGCCATGGGTATTGGGACATTGATTGTTATTTTATCTATTAATTAATTGTTGCATTATGAAAAGTCTGTGGTGCTGAAAATGCATATTGATGGATAAATGCATTATATTTAATATGAATACTAGTTGAAGGTGATTGGATTGTTGTTGATACAATTCCAAGATCAATTTTGGAGCTATTAAAAATGTTACAAGTGATAATATGGGAATCATTGAATGCATTAGGTAAATGCATGTATATATTATATAACATAGAAATGATTATGATAACAGCTGAAATGATGTGAGTATTGCTAATTCATGAAGTTGAAAACCCTTCAGGAACTGTTAGATATTAAAACAAGAAAGTTGCAGGTTAAAGTAGCTACATAATGATAAATTACAAAAAATCTATGTTGGGGAGACATAGTAATAAAAATATTTCCATATAGAAGAAAGAAAATATTGGTTGATAATACATGTGTAGGTAATGAAGAGTTCATTACAATTGATAGTTGGATTAATAAAAGTGATTGAATTGTAATTGTAAACAATTTTAAGATCACTTTGTGGTTTTATTTTGAATCATTACCATGTATATATAGCTTGTACATGAGATATTGACAATTTGTTTGGCCGAGGAATGTTGAAATTGCAGGAAGCAAGGGTCTTGAATATGGAAGTGTAGTGAGCCCGTAAAGAAGACCTATGCTTATTGTTCCAAGAGCCAAATCATTATGAGGAAAACAATGATCCAAGTTAACAAGACATCCATATGGATGCAGCTCCATGAACCGCACAGATAAATATTGTACTAGATTATGAAAATTTACTCTTAGATTATGAGAAAAAATGAAAATTTTATGCACAAATTGTGAATTGACATGCTCACTAATTTGAAATGTTGTAGGAAAACAATGAATTTTGAGGATCTAGAAAGGCACCAGACTATGAGGGAAAAAAAGAAGGTGATGTTGGAGAAACTCAATGACAAAGGCATGGAATGAAGAAAGTCCAATGGACTTGTTGCAATTGGAGTTTTGGAAGATGCAACTCTGAAACTTCCTAACCGAGTGCACTGGAGCTCTAGAGAGAAGTGGAACAACATGAGGGTCTGCATGGCAGTGAAAGGGGTTCATTTCTTTGGTTTGTGCAAGGTTGAGAGGGAAGGAGAGCTTGTTGGTTGGAACTGTTGCCAGAAATATAAATTCTAAAGATCATTATACATGTTTTGGGTTGGAATGCCTATGTATACATGTTTAATTTTAGGCTAGAGTGCCCATGTATATAATATTGGGTTGGATTTCCTGTGTAGATTAAGGCCAGAGGGCCTGGATTTGTAATGTTAATAACATTGGAATGTTGTTGTGCACTCAAGAGAGTTCCAAAATAAGGGGAGGGTGATGTGACATCCCGGTTCTAACCATTATGAAGTATAATGTATTATGTAAATGTGACTTAGGATGGTGATCTGGTAAACTTGAAAAGGGGCTAGAGTGCCTAGGAAATGTAATACATCTATATACATTAATAAAATACACCATTGGATACAAGAAAAATAAGGACAAAAGAGATAGGGGGCTATGATTCCACAAGAGAGCGGGGCTTGATGGGCTAACTCTTTTTATTATTATTTTATTTACCCATGATTGATTTTATGGAGAAAAGGGGTTACATGAGCTTCTAGGGAGGGAGGCCATGTGGCTCTTGTCTTCATGTAATTATTTAAACATCCCTTGGGGGATGTTTTGGGGTCGTTCTTCCCATGGTTCATCTTCTTTCCCTTGTTCTCTTTTTCTTCTTTCCTCTTCACTCCCTCTTGCTAGTTCATGTGATCTTGGGCTGAGCATGGGAAACAAATGGAAAGAAGAAGAGAGCCATTGTTGAATGGTTGTGATAATTTATTGATCATTCGGGGAGGGAATGGATGCCCATGTGCATGAGCTTGATGGTAGTTCAGATAGAACTGTCCAAAACTAAGAATCCTTGGAATTTCCAGTAGGGATATTTCCTGACCAGTAGCACTAGATTCCTGGAGAGAAATGGAACAACCTCAGGGACTGCATGGAAAATAAAGGTGTTCATTTCTTTGTGTTGTGCAAGATGAGGGGAAAAGAGAGCTGGAAATTTGGATTTGTTGTGAGGTTGGGAAACCTGAGAGCTAGTTAGCCAATTGTTTTGTGTGTTTAGATTTGGTATAGGACCCATCCTTGTGGATTCATAGCCCTGGCTTGGGGGTGAACTACTGTTGATATTAAATGAACATCAACGTCTATGGTTGGGAGGAACGTCCTTGGTCTATAGCCAATTGGTGAATGTTTACTTAAATTATAAGTGCTCTCCGTGTTCTCTGTTTAATGTTATTCCGTTGTGTATTTAATTATCTCTGAGATATGTATTTGTAATGTGCTTATCTGCTAGATATTTGTTGTGCATGGCACATTGTTTATCTCTTTTATTTTGTGGCATGGATCTTGATTAATGCATGTGGTTCTTTCATTCATAAGTGAGTCTTGGAAGTGGCGCCAATTGGGCCTGCATGGTCGGGTACGTTACAGATACCTTGTTTTAGATAACATATACAAACAAACTATGATTACTTGATCGAGAATTTGTTTTATATTGAGCTAATCAAGCTATGTAGTTCTCAGAATTTAACAATTTGCAATGGTCTAAGGAAGTGACCAAAATATAACATGTTGATGTGTATCCATGGGCTGGGTAGCAATGTCATTAATTATTAATATCAAATATCCCCATATACAACCAAATAGTAAACTTTGATACTTTAGATGACCATGAGCCTAACTCTGATCACAGACCTTTAACCCTAACTCTAAGTTACTTTTTCATGCACAAAATATCCATTGAAGAGCACTTTGATAACTGAAGGAACTTACTTTTTGACAAACAAAAAGTCAATCTTTTCTTAAAATACTTAAGTAATGCTTTAAATCACATACCATATCATAAAAATATTGAAGCTCATTATCAAAATTTTATAACAATCCTCTCTACTTCCATTAACAAATTCTCTATTGAGGTGTTATTTAAAAAGAAAAATACTACAACTAAGCCTTGGTACGATAATGGATGTAAAATTGCTAGAAAAGTCGTTAGGGATGCCTCCAATGTTTCATTAAAATATTATAACATAAATAGACAGAAAACCTTAATTAAAAGGGAGAAACGAACTATATAAATATAAATCAATAGAAGCTTTTGCAACTATTTAAGATAGATACTAAAAAATCATGGAGTCAAATTCTAACTCGTAAAACTAAAGAAAATAATAGGATTCCCTTGAAGGATTATAATTTCTACCTTAAATGTTTTTATGAATCCCATAATTTCATGGAAAACATTTCAAATAGTTCTACAAAGGATGAAGTGTTTTCTGTATAAGACATTAATTTTGGGGTTAAGTGGCTCTCAAAAGGAAAATCTAAGGACATCGAAGGTTACCAAGATGAAATATTAAAAAATTGAGGACATTTCCTCATCCCTCACATATATAATCTCTTCAATTTATTTATCCAACAAGGCTTCCCAAAACTGTCATGTCCCCATTTTTGGGTTCCCTTGCTATGCAGTAAAAATTACTTATGTGGCTTGTTAGTGAAGAAAAAGGGAGTCAAAAGGAGTCATTTAATGTCGCTTAGTTAGGAAATGTTATGTTATTAAAGTGACATTAAGGAAATAAAGTAACTTTATATTAATAAGTTACTTAAACATTATTAAAGTGACTTTTAATCTTAAAGTGAAAGTAAAACGAGAATACGGGTCATAATTGATTTAGTCAAAGGGGAAAAATTCTAGAAGGCATGGAAAAAGTATAAAGGAAGGGTATCAATTCACCTTCTTCATTATGATTTGATCTCTCATTTTGGAAGTTCTCTTGGAGCCATTATTTCATTAGGGTTTAGAAAAACCCTTCCACCATTGCAGTTTAATTTCGGTGGTGCAATATCCACCCTAGCTAGAAAACAGGGGATCCATCCAGGATTTCCACTGGAGCTTTAGATTGAGGTTTTCTTTGAGGTGGAGGAATATCAGTGTGCACAGGGAATTTTGTGAAGATTTTTGGAGGAGGTCGATCCCAAAATCTACAGGTGCTTAGAGGGATTCTGAAATCTTATCAGAGGCACCCTCGCTTGTTGAATACAATTGTCCCATGAGGCTCCGCTAGATGCCCAACCTTGTCTTGCAAGGACCTCATAATATTGAGAATTTCTACATGAGGGTTTTGGGAGGAAAAATTGTTGGTTGAACGCCAAGGGTCTCGTGAGGTCCCGCTTGTCAGTCAGACTTTTCATGAAAGGATCTTTGTCATAGGGGTTCAGTGACTACAACAACTCATTATGGGTCATATCCATGAGAGTTATAGTGGATTGGAGGGTCTTTTACAAAAACAACAATGTTGGAGAAGATCGTTGTAGGGCTAGGAGAGCCCCAAGAGAAGACACATAACCTCTTGAGGAGATTTATGAATCATTACCAGGTTTCTTATTTGTTCTCTATTAGTAGATATTATCACTACCTTGCAACTAGTAGATCTGTGTGTTTAGGAGGGTTTTGAAGTTGTTTTTAAAACCAATAAAGATCTTTGTATTCTGGTTTGGATTTCCATACCATAATAAGATTCCATGGTTATATTCTTTATTCTATGTGTAATGGGTGCATGTAATATGTTTGACAATATTCCTATCTTGGTGACATATGCAAATTGTTTGTAAGACATTTCTAGCAGACACAAAGAGAAACAATATTTTGGACAACAAACATATATTTTTGTATCTATCCTAGTTGGGGAAATTACATTGGTATCATAGCTATATATATTTCCAGTGTGAGGGGATTTTACAAATGAAGAAAAATCAAGAACTCTTGGCATAATTGTTATGATTTTTTTAAGAATATCAAAGGAATCTAACAAAATTGTTAGAGAATATTGAGTTGTTGAATCCTCTTGTTGGTAAGAAGAAGAAGAAAAAATGATTCAAATCTAAGGTAGTTGATGAAGCAAAGGCCTCACTTCATGAGGAAGTTTTGACAGAACCTCGGGCCAAATTTTTGGATGTGCATGATAAGGGTGTATTAGTACCCAAATACGATGAATATTTGGTGTTGGATGATATGCCCTTGGATGCTGATTTAATTTCTAGGGAATCAAGTGTGAGAGATGATGAATAGGAAGCTGGGGAGCTTACAAATGAGTTTCAAATGGATTTGAGTATGGAACATTCTTCGTCACTACAATCATATTTGGCATCATTGACACATGAGGGCATGAGTGGTACTTGTGATTTGAGGGAGGAGCCTCTTGTGACGATTCCACATGAGGAGCATTCAGAGTTGCAGGTGTTTGAGGAGAGGTTTGACACATAGGGTTTTGACCATGCACCTATTTTTCATTACAGGGATCATGAGTTGTTCCTTTTGGCTCAAATATTAGAGGAGTTAGTTGAGAAAATTCCTTGTGGACTATCAACAAGGAAGTATATGCACCAGTTGATTGGGGGATTGAGTATAAGACACATGTGGATAGATAACTCTGGGATCCAAGTTCAATTTATATTAGTGGAGTGATTGATGTAGTGGCACACAGATAATATAGGGTGGTACATGATGATATAGGGGTGTGTTGTGGTAGAAAAAAATATGCATATGTGTACAGTGGTGCACAATGGGGTTTTGGGAGGATTCCCCCAGGGAGACCTCAAGAAAAGGACTTCATACATATCATTGAGTTTGGTTCACCCAGGATCAACGAGTGGTTGGAAAATCTTCATGGAGAGGTATATTCCTCGGAGATTGATCTTTGAGTGGGATATCACCAGACTACTTCTAAGTGTCATTATGGGCACCAAGAGTTATTGGTCAGGACATTGGGGTTGACCAACATATTTTCCACCTTTCGGTCTCATGAACCCCATATTAACATTGCAACTACATGGTTTTTTTTTTGTGTTCATTGATGATCTCCTCATATATGAAAAAACATGGAAGGATCATTGGAGAAAATTAGGTGAGACATGGAGCATGATGGAGATCATATTCAAGAATGAGACATAGTACTCTCCAGAGATTTATTTTCGATTAGGTTATCGTCCGAACATGGACATGGAGATTAGCATGAAAAATGTTTTACTTTGTGGCCATGTGATCAGTATGTAGGATGTACATACACATCAGGAGGAGATCCTTGCTACTGTGGATTGGTTCATGGGGATTTCAGTTCATTGGAAGTTGTTAAAATATTGTAACTTCGAAGAATATTCTAATTATATTTGAGTTATTATTTTATAGATCAAATCCCCTTTTTCATATTGATCAAGTCAGGTATTATATAAGATCAAATCCCCTTTTTTGGATTGGTCAAACTACATTTGTATAGTGGTATTTGTAAAGTTGACCCCTAGTAATTATAAAGTTGTTTTAACCACTTCTAGGAGAAGTCGACCCCACCAAGTGAAGAGACAAAACCCTAGTGCCTCCGCAACTTGTATTTATATGTGAGGATGGTGACTCATTTGAACACACTCACTCACACTCATCTAATGCACATATCTTGAAGGAAGTTACAGTTGCAAGAGGAAGGAGAAGAGAGGCACATGCTTAGTCTTTGTTTATCTTTAGTGTTTTTGTATTAGTCTTGTCATTGTATTGGTAGTCTATTATTGAGGAAGTTTTTGCTGGGTTTTCTCCCCCATGAGGGTTTCCTGGGATAAAATGTTGCGTACCTTGTGATTGTGTTTCTTTCAGTGATCCTATTTATGTTGTTGTTTTGGAAAAGCATTGAATGCACATGTAATTTGGAAATAACTTAATAAAAATAGTAAAAACTAAACATGGGATCAGAGCTTGACTGAATAGAGCATCTTTTACTAGGTATCTAGATGTCACTATTGTCGTACAAGAAAATTAGGGCTTTTTACTATAGAGGAAAATTTGACCAAAAAATATATTGGGAAGTGCACCCCTCCCTAACGCATCTTTTGGAAGCTTGAGTAAGTATTTTCAGTGGTCAGATTCTCTGGAAAGTAAAACCCTAATTTTGACTAGTACCAAAAAACCAGGAAACTAGAACCAGTACCAGAAGTACCAGTCTAGAATTTCCCAGGTCAAGTTTGAAGGAGTAAAACTTGGAATTTTTTGAAACAATCAGCTCCAACAAACTCGCCTCAATGCAACACATCTCCTGGTAAGCTCAGTTTCATTTTTTTAGCACTTTCATTTTCTAGACATTTTCTTAGCTCTAGGTCAAGATGTATGCAAGAACCAAGCTTGTTGACAAGTTAGAAGGTGTGGAAAATTTTTGTTCCTGGAAGTACAGAATTGGACTCATTCTTGAAGAGAACGACCTTGCAAAATTCAGAAAAGAAAATGTATTGGAACCCGAAGAAGATGAATCCAAAGAGAAGTACAAGAAGGATATGATTAGGGATAAAAGAATAATTGCAGATTCCATTAAAAACCACTTGATCCCTCAAGTGTCTTCTAATAATACTCCAAAATATATATTTGATTCCCTAACCAAAATGTACGAAGGAAATAACATCAACCAGAAGATGAACTTGAGAACCCAACTCAAGAATACAAAGATGCAAAAAGGAGAAATAATTCAAGACTATTTCTCTAGGGTTTTATCAATTCAAGGAATAATTAGAGGTAGTTGGAGACAACTTAGATAAAGATGAACTTGTGATTACAACTCTTAATGGTCTCACAAGACCTTGGGATGCCTTCATACAAACTATTTGTGCAAGAAAAGAGAAACTCCAATTTGACAGTTTATGGGAAGAATTTGTTCAAGAAGAAGCAAGAGTGGCCAACTGATAAGTTGTCCTATTAAGAGATGAAGATCAAGTGCTAGCTGCTCATGCTAAGGGTGGAAATAAAAATTATCATTTTCAAAAGGAGACCCACTCTCATAAAAAATCTCACTCTCCAAAGAGATTCCATAAATATCATAAGGGTCAAAGAAAGGGAGAGATTTATCCTCTTATCAATGTTATAATTGTGATAAGATGGAACACATTGCTAAGAATTGTTCTTCCAGAAGGGAAGAATACAAGAAGAGATTTAACAAAATACATCATGCCCATGCAGTTGAAGATGATGATCCAACCAAAAAGTTAACTAAAGAAGAGTTTTAAGAATATGTTTTGTTTTCCGCTCTCTCAGTATCTGTGACACCTGGAGAGGATACTTGGCTCATAGATAGCAGTGCCTCTAAGGACATGATAGGTCAGAAGAACATTCTCTCTAGTATTATAGAAAAGGACTTCGCCAAAAAAGTTTCACTTGGATATTATTATCAGTACCCTATCAAAGGAATGGGAGAATCCACCTACAAACTTGATTCTGGAACTCCAATGAGAATGAAGGATATACGATTTGTACCAAGTTTGAAAAAGAACTTACTTTATATTTCATCCCTAGATAATAAAGGATTCAAGGTTGCATTCATAGATGGTGAATTTCTTATGTGGTCTAAAGGAAAAACTATAGAAGATGCAGTTGTTATTGGAACAAAAGAAGGTGGCTTGTACAAGTTAAAAGGTCACTCAGATGTAGCCTTTTCTCACTCTACTGAAAGTCCTTGTGAACTTTGGCATAGAAGATTAGATCACATCAACTACAAAGCCTTACCATATGTAAGCAAGGTATTTATAGGTTTACCAGAATTAAAGGTTGATCATGAAGGTGTATGCAAGGGATATCCACAAGGAAAGAACATAAATAATCCTTTTCCAAAGAGAGACAGTAACACATAAGGAATCTTGGAAATTGTCCACTCAGATGTATGCGGTCCAATGCCATCAACCTATCTAAGAAGGTATGTATACTATGTGTTGGTTATATCTATGACTTTTCACTTCTCCTTGGGTTGACCTAGGTTCAGATCTCAACAGGTTTCCAACAAAACCCTCTAAAACTATCGGCCCTCCTGGTAAACCAGAAGGCAATTTTGCACATAGGGTGCACAACACAGTCTCACTCGAGATAGCTCTATGGGTGACAACAATACCCAGGTGTTTTAAGTATAGGAATTATTGGGGATCTGGGAGTGTATTCTATCTTTCTTTGTCCATTAAACTTGTTATTGATTCAAGTATTCCTAAGATTCATTCATGTTTAGCCTCATACATGCATACTAATATAAAAATCACCATTAAAAAAAAGTAAGCATTGAATAAAAATCACACTCAACACAATTTTTACCGTGGTTCGCCCCTTCCTAGGCTACGTCCATAAATATTTGACTTCTCTTCTCTTTTATTTAATCTGCTGGAAAATCTGGCGATGCTCGCATTACATCTTCAATCATACAATCATGATGAGGTTAAGGAACCTCTATGAGGCGGTATAGATCACACCAAGCTCCTCAGCCTATGACCTAACCCTCAAAATCTATCTTATACGACTCTTCTACACCTCAAAAAATTTCAACAACCAACAACAACCGAACCCCCAACCTAGACCTCCTAGGTCTTTATTTATACTACTCTATTGGCTTATAGCCGTTACAATCCTTATCAAAAACCCTAATCCTATCATGGTTAGGATTGTCCACTTGCATGCCACGTTGCTTTTCCTCTTGCATGCTACTTTTCCTTATTTTTCTACATGTTGCTTTCTTGCCATCTGTTGCGCACGCTCCAAAATTAGGTCTTTCTCAAAATAGATATGTTCTCCAAAATTAGGCTTATGCCCAACATATCCTTCCTTCTCAAAATAGTCTTGCGGCCAATAGGCCCCCAACACTGACATGTGGCTCATCCTAAGTGACTCAAGTGGTGCACGCTCCTTGAACTATCCTGTCCAAAATGTGGAACTTTTATGCTAGTTCCTTTCCTCTTTCCCTCATCTACGTAGCTTTTCCTGTTAGTGCCTCCACTGATTACGTTGTTATCTCCTCTTGCAAGAATTTTGCGACCTCTATCTATGCATGTGCCATACATTTCTTCTCTTCCTCCAACTACGCAATCATTTGTGCTGCTTTTTCTTGGAGGGGTTTCAATTTAGCTTGTCTTCCTTGCTTCTTTGTCTGCAATGTTTTCAACTTTGTCTGCAGAGTCTTCATTTCTTGAGTTCCCTTCAAATGCTCCATGATACTCATTATTTTCTATCATTGTTTTAGCTCATGTATGGTCTTGTTGATTCTCTCCTCTTGTTGGTCCCAATGTTGGACCTGTTCATCTTCCTCCAAAAGAGTCCATATTTGCGCGGTTTTGTCAAACAACTTTTATACTTCCCTTGCTTCTTTCTCTATCTCAGCTATCTGGAGTGCATATTGTTTTTCTCTCTGTTCTCAAACCTCCGTAGGAGTCATAGGATTGATCCTTTCCTTTATCTCCTTAATTTCCTTCTTATATATATTAATTGTTTGTGAGATCATGTTGATCTTCTCCTCTGCACTCCTCTCAGGTGCCTGCACGTTGTGTGGCATGTGATCATATACTGCTGCTAATCCTTGTTATTTTTTATCTGCACTTTCTCTTTCCTCCTCTTTCTCCGAAGTTAGTTGGTCGCATTTGATTTGTAGTATTTTAGCGACTCCTCTACCCACCTCCAATTTGGTTTCTTCGGCGTGAGCCCTAGATTGCACTTCTTGCACTATGTTGGCCTAGAGTTCGTATAGTGCCTTGGTGGGTATTTGTGCCATGACAACTTCTAATTGTTCCACATTCCCCATACATTTCTACAAAGTCTCCTGATCCAATCTAATCATTTGGCACATGACTGTAAATGTCTCCCTGCCTTAGACTATCAACTGCATTTTCTCTTCTCCTTTCTGCATAGGGGGTCGTTGTGTATTTTCCTGTTACTGCACCGTGGCCTGTGGTCCTGATGTACTCCGTAATTGTTGTATATTTTCATGGAATTCTATGAGCTTGGCCATGATCTCTTATCGTTGCGCATCTGCAATGTGAACCACTTCTTCCCCCCTATCTTGGAACTTGTCCGTGACTAACTCATCATCATCCTCTACTAGGGTGATGACTGGATCTTCTGTGACATACTTTATTTTCTTACACACTTCTTTTTCCTGCGTTGGATTCCTCATTGTCTGTGAGGGCTACACCCCACTTGTTGTACCCTGGACCCTCTCTTCTCCAGCCTCTGAAGTATCCCCCTTTCCGGTCTGTGTTTGGCTTCTTGTCCTTGTTGTTGTTTCTTTCCTCCTTGGTAGTTTCGGTACTGCACTGCTTCCAATTGGTTGATTCTGCGCTTCAGCCTTCCTAGTTTTATCGGCTGATATTTTTGTTCTTGCTGGGGAACATGCTTCATCATTTTCCTTAGTCCTAGAGGATTGCGTCGTGACTTGACTTGTTGTTGGTTTTTTTACTAGCAGTTGTCACTGTGCAAGCCATTCTTTGACTATCTAGTCCACTTCTTCTTTGGTGACACAATACTGCATTTCTATCCATGCCTTCTTTAGATCCCTTGTGATCTGGATCCACATGTGGTTCCCATATTCCTTGAACCTGGCTATCCCTTCTGTCTCCTGTATTATGTCCATAGGTATGCACCATACATTAGTTGTGTGTTTTTGTATTTCTTCCAGCAACATTGCAAAAGAAGTGTTGTTTTCTTGTTGAGTTTTTTTATCCTTGGCCTGCCACAAGGACTCATATCTGGCCACATAACATTTCCCCTTCCTATCCAGGAACACTGATAATTTTGGCTCCTGCCATCCTGCCAATACTATAATAATGATCATCCAGGAGTAATGGAACTCAATTCCATTATCATACACATCTCGATAATCTACCAAAAGTTGGTTTCCCAACTGAACAATAATCCTTTCGCACACTACGCGGCTACTACAATAACTCTTGTCGACGCTTCTTCTTTCCAACATTTCCATAGTAGCTTGCAATCCATAAGCTTTTTGGTGAACCTTGTCACATTGTCATTAATATCCTTTAGCACAATGCCCCTACTACCCTGATTAGTGCCAAACTGTTCTTTAACCAACTCTGTGATTTCCTTCTCGTGCGCCTTGTTATCCAAGTATTCCTCTAGCTACATATCGAATGTAGGTAGTTATGTGATCTTGGAAATCAATGCCACATCTATCTGTATTGGCCTATCCATCCACATGATACCTCTGTGTATGCAGGTGACTAGTTGTTTAACACAGAGCTCGACATTTTTATCGTGCCCAAAATGTAGTATATCCAAAAGGTTCATGATGCCAGAGTTATACAACCCCATTATCTACTATGCAGGCTCCATTATTGGTTTACCCAAGGGTCCAATTTCCCCTGTGTTTGTTAAGTAAGTCTCCTTGACTAAATCTGGGAATTTGGATGCATCGCACACATCATGGTTGAAGTATCTAAGTTTGGATACCTTTCTTAGCATATGATCCACAGTGATGACTGCATTTGGGAGATATGGGAGTGTAATATCCATGGCATCTTGCACCTTTCTTTTATGTCCCACAACAGATGGACCTGCCTTTGATGTGTCTGTGTCCTCTTCTTCCCTTTCGGACTTTGGTCGGTCAATGATATCCTTGAACAAAACTTTCTCTCCTTCTTGGGTCTGTCGTGGTCCCATTGTTTCATTAGGATTTGATGGTTTCTCTGGGTTAGGGATCAGAATACCATTCTAGGCCTTAGAGCTCTACTCTATTTACACTTGTTGTGTTGTTGATGTTTCCTCTTCAACCCATGTTGGGTTGATTGATTCTTTGTTCGAGGTGGTGACATCTTCCATCTCGACCACATTCTCGGGCTATGCCATTATTTCCTTACAGCTTTGGCCTTGCCGAGTAACCCAGACATATTGGCCTGGTGCGTCGAACTTTGGTGGGGTCATCTTCTCTCAAATTCACACAATTTCTTGCTTCTTTGTAAAATTCTAGCTAGGGCATGCTCTTTGTATTTCTCTCTGTGTTAAAAAATCATGAAGTCTTGAACAAACACGTGCTTTTTTCCTTTTATAGACCCTGTCGTATTTGTTTTTCACTTTTCGCGTGCATTTGCACCGAGTGTAATTTTTCTTGCGTGTTGTCTTCTGATGTTTGTTGCTGTAATTACTGCATGCGACTTTTTCCTCACATTCTTGTGGTTCAATCCACTTCTACGTCTTTTTGTGTTTTTCTTCCTTTTTCTATTTTTGTATCCTTTTTCTCTCATTTTCCCCCTTTTTATTTCTTTTTATCATTTCTTTGTCCTAATCTTTGTTATAATACACTATATACATGCCTTTCTCACTTCGTTGTAACTTTTAAGGGTTAGTAGGTCAACTGTCCCTGTACAGTTTCAGTCAACTATCGTTGATCATTCCTTTAAATTTTGTTCCTCCCAAGTCCTTTAGTTGTATAGATCCCCCATATGTGACAATTTTTACTTCATATGGCCCTAGCCAATGCATTCTAAACTTACTAGGGTGTTGGAAAAATTTACTGTCATAGAGAAAGACTAGGTCTCCCTCAAAATTCATCTTTTTAATATGTATGTCATGCCAGGATTTGTCTCTTGCTTTATGTACTTCCTTGTGAAATCTTCTTATAATCCCGTCCTCTTCCATTTCCATTAACTGAATTAACCTTTCCTGTATTGCACCTCTTTCTGTCATGTTGGTAATTGTTTCTACGCACAGACTAGGTACCGAAAATTCTAATGGCATCATTGTTTCCTGCCCATACACCAATCTGAATGGTGTTTGTCATGTCAACTTCTTACATGTGGTTATATATGCCCATAGTATTTCTGGTATCTTCATGTCCCAATCATCCCTATTGACATTGCATATCTTTGTCAAAGCATTTTCAAAATTTTATTGAATGCTTCTACTGTTCCAATTTCCTGAAGATGATATGGTGTACTCTTTTGGTGATAGAATTCAAATTCATCAGTCATAGGTCTGATGGTATCATTTATAAAATGAGTGCCTTGGTCACTCATCATAATCCTCAAACATCCAACTCTGGTGATCACTTGCTCAAACAAGAAGTGTGTTGTTTTCTCTGTGCTACAGTCTTTGACTGGTTTTGCTTTTTCCCATCTTGTTAAGTATTTAGTCTCAGTAATAATATACCTAGCTCCTAACCTTTTTGTTGGTGTGTTAATAGGTCCCACAAAGTCTATTTCCCATTTTTCAAATACCTACAGAGTCACTTGTGGTCTTAGATGCATCTCATCCCTTATGTTGGGTTTTCCAACCCTTTGACATACATCACATTTCTGGCAATATTCATTGGCATCTTTATGGACTGTTGGCCACCATAATATTGGGTGTAATACCTTCTGTGCAATATATTTTCCTGCATAGTGTACTCCAACTATACCTTCACGAGCTTCTACTAAAATTTTGGTCCTTTCATGTTCCAATACACATCTTCTCAAAATGCTATTTGCGCCCATTTTGTATAAATGTCTTGCAATAAGTTGATAGTCTGCAACTCTTATTACCAGATTTTTCTGCTGCACAGTTCTATACTCTTATTGTGAAACCCATCTAATTAAGTATGTAATAATATAAGCGAAGTATTCATCAACTACCTATACTGAAAAATAATTGTGCATCAGGGAAGTTGCCTTCCAAGTTAGTAGGCTCTTCTCCATTAGTTACCCTTAATAGGTGATCAGATCCTACATTCAGCTTCCCTGGTTTGACTATCACTTCAAAATCAAATTCTTGAAATAATAATATCCATCTACATATCCTCCCCCCCAACACTAGCTTGTTGACTAGATATTTGAGGGAAGAATGGTCTGTGAACATTTTAAAGTGTTTACCCAGTAAATAGTGCCTAAATTTCTAAAGTTCATATACCATGGTTGGGCCTTCTCTTTCTATGTTGTAGTTCTGCTATGATTCTGACAAATTTCTACTTGCAAAGGCTATAGGATGGTCTAAGTCCCCTGCTCCTGGTTGCACTATAATTTATCTAAGTGTTATGGATGATGCATCTACATGCACATGAAATGTCTTTTCCCAATTTGGAAATACTATTATAGGTGTTGTTACCATCTTTTGTTTTAAAGTGTCCAATCCTTGTTGACAGTCCTCATTCCATTGAAATCTGGTGTCCTTCTTCAAAAAAATTTCCATCGGTGCAGTAATCTATGCATACCCCTTTATAAACTTCATGTAATATCCTGTATGTCCCAATGTTTCTCTTAACTGGTGCACTGACTTTGGTGGTGGTAAATTTACAAAGACTAAAATCTTAGGAGGGTTCACTAGTAAACCTTGTTTACACATTATATGTCCCAACAATATTCCAAAACGTGTACCAAAAATGTATTTCTTGATATTTAATGATATTTGAAATTGCCTGCATCTTTCCAACATTAGTATTAGTACTTCTGCATGGTCCTTTAACATACTATATATAATCCATTCATCCAAATATACTTCTAGAAACTGATGTATGAGTTCCTTAAAAGCAACTATGACTACTCTTGAAAATATGGCTGGTGCATTCTTTAGCCCAAATGGCATGAATGTATATTGGTAGGATCCCCATTTTGTAGAAAAAGTAGTCGTACCTGTATTTTGGAAATATTTTGATATGATGGTAACCTGAGAATCCATCTATAAATGAATAGGCTTCCTGGCCTCCCACATTCTCTAGGACCTCATCTGTAAAAGGGGTAGGGAAAGGGTCATGTAAGAAAGCATCATTAAGTCTCCTCATATCTACACAATTCATTATCCCCCCTTGTTTATTTTCTTGGACTACCATAGGACTGATCCATTCAAATTCCTCTACTAGTTCTATGATACCAACTTCCAACATTCTATCAATTTCTACCTTCACTTTCTGCTTATACACTGAATTCACTTTGTAGGGTATTTTCCTGATAGGTCTAGCCTCAGGTTTTAGGGGTATCTTCATCTCACCTGGCTCCCCTAATATGCCTTTCATATCTGTAAAGTTTGTTGGGAATAGGTCATTGTATTCACGCAATAACTTTGTTATTCTTTCTACTGTTTGCTCATCCCAATAGTCTCCAATACTTGTCATTTTAGGATTGTCATTCATCCCAATATTGAATTAATTAACTTTGATTGGTGCAGAAAATACTTTTGATTCCAGAGATGGACCTTCCACCTCTCTTTCTCCTTCAATCTCTGTAATCTAAATGTTGCGCAGATAATCTTCATCTGGTGCTTCCTCTTCAACATGATAGGATGAGAGTAAGTCTTTGAATGCCTGTTTGTTTTTTTTGTTGATATTCTGTCATGATTTCAAATTTTGGTTCATTAGTAAATATCATTCCCTGTATCAGCTTCAACGCTGGATCAATGTTGGGGTTATCATGTTTAAATAAGAAGGTTACTACAAAATTATGTTGTAAGCCTGTCCATTCTGTAGTGCCTCTGTGCATCTCCTGGTCTATATACCAGTTCCCTGGGATTCCTTCCAATGTATGGATAAAGTGATGAGTCCATTCCTCTGGTGGTGTCATCCTCCAATGCGCCTTGCACTTTTCCAAGTGCTCCACTGGTGTTCTCTGTCCATCATACCTCTTCATTTTATTTCTCCCCTGCTCTTCGCTAAATATAATGTGAAGTAATTGTTTACACTTATACCAGTTCTGAATGGTTTCTTTATGTGCACCCCACCATCTTGCAGGTGTAGCCTTGAGTGAAATATCTAGGTTTAAGAGCCTCTTATTTTCTAACACTTCATCTTCATATTTTGTCAAGAATTCCTCTAAGTCATTTAACACATAAAAACTGGGATGTTCTCTTATCTTTGTACCAACCCATCTTATTTCACATCTCCTTGTTGAAACTTCATGTAATCAGTGTTGTAATTCTCCAAACCTATATCTAAGTCAAAATCACATGATGTAATTCTTCTCCAGCTGAGTACCCCATCTGCAGTTGGGTTAACATAATCCTCTTCTCGTGTGATGGTTTTGTACAACTGGTTTATTTCCTCCAGATCCAAACAAGTGGACTCTACAAACCTTTCTCCTTCTGATGGATCTAATGGTGCAATGACTCTTAACCCATTGGTGTTGTGCTAGATCTTGTTTTACTTTATCAGTTCCTATCTTGGTTCCTCCTCGAGGGACTATATTTATATTTCTCCCATCATCCCTGGCTTATGTATAGATCCACTGGACATTCTGGTTGTTCTAGTTCCTTTTTTTTTGGATCTTCCCCAAGAGTGTTAGACAGTCTTTTGTGTCATGATCTGTTGCGCGAAAATACATACATGTCTCTAGTGGGAGTGGACACTCCCTTTCTTAATGTCTTGGTTGTTGGCAGTTGTGGCACACTACTGGTCCTCTTCCTCGTCCAAATCCTCCTCTACCTCATCCTCCACCTCTATATCCATCTCAATCTTCTTGTGGCGTGTTGTACTGAGGTACCTGGTTATATTGCGCGAGGTTATATCGAGGTTGTGCATTATTATATTGCGGTTGCACGATGTTGTATTGCTGCTACACATTATTGTATGGTGGTGGTACCTAGTTGAACTGAGGTGCAACTTGTCCTGTCATCATTTCTTCTTGCACCCTATAAGTATCTAAAGTTATTTTTCTCATCAACTCCATCGTCCTACAATCCTTATCATCATGACCCACTGAATTGCAAAAGTTTCAATATGAACTTTTTGGTATTGTCTTATATTTCTGCATCATTGGGAAGTGATATGGATCATGCCCATGTGTCTTGGAAATATCGCACCATGGTGCTCATGTTGGAAATGGGTTTGGTACCCCTATTTCCATATACTACACAAAAGTTGGACATCTATTCTTATGGTGTCCTTCTGCTCTGCATAAGGTACACCAAACAACTTCTCTTTTCTCTTTACCCTTATTCTGGTTAAGTTGAAATGTTAGATTCTTCAAACCATCCTTCAACTTCTCTATTGTTGGATCTGTCTACTGATATTGGTTCTCTTCTAGTTATAAGGCTTCTTGTAGAGCCTCTTCCTGAGTTTTGAACTTATGTTGTCTTAATGGGTATTTCAAATGTGGTAACAATGAGTTCACAAATAAATGCATATGTTGCATGTCATTCATTGCATATTTCAAATTACCTTTTAGACGCTTAAACCTTTGATCAATCTTCCAAATAAACTCACCCAGTTTTTGCTTGATTTCGATCATTTCATTCATGTACTGATCTTCTGAGTTGGGCTTCTAAATTTCATTTTGGGCTTCTAAATTTCGTTTATCAGTAGTTTTTTCACATCTGCAATAGTCTTTGCAACTCCTGGTGAACTGTTTACATCTAGGCTCATGTACCAGTCCAGTGCGTGGTCTCTTCGTGTGATAGATAACTGCACAAGATTTGTATCCTCATCTATGATCTTCTTTGCTTCCCATATCTTCTCACAGATGAATAAGTTCTTCTCAGGATCCTCTAATGCCTCTCCCCAAAATTATGGTAACCTGATCATGGGATCATGTCCCGCCATTTTAAACTGTGTTGAACTACTACCTCTGCATGGTGTAGATAATTAATTGTTACTTCCTAAACTAGCTCTCCCAGTTGGTGCTTCTTGATTGGATGTGTATCATGTTCTCTTTCTTCCACTAAAATCTAGTTGTCTAAATGCTGGTGTTCTTTCTAGTGTGTTAGTCGCACATGGGGTTGTAGGTTCCACACTAACGATGATTTGGATTGGAGTTTTACCTTATGTTCCTGCCCTTGGAACTCTTGTTTTCCTTTCATATGTTGCACACATGATTTCCTCAATATTCTCCATAGCCCAGAGATCCTCTACCTCTTCTTCATCGTTTGTCAAGCCCTCTCTATCAGCTATGGATATCTTCTTATTATTCATCTTATATTGGTAGGGTACTCCACTGTGCGTCTTTCTAGATTTTGTCATTATCTTCTTTATCTGATATTCCTCCATCACGATTGGGTCCATGGAATCCTTCTTATTTCCCTTATCCATCTCTTCTTCCATTTCTCAGCTTCATGTCAGTGCTTCCCCCATTCCCCCATGCGTGCAGGGAAGTTTAGTTGTCTGATTCCAAAGTAATCACACCATTTTCATACAATAAAATCTTGATTGAAGTATACATCGATCTGATGTACCTACCTTTGGGTACCTTTATAAAATACTGCTTTGTTGTGGTGTAAGAATTCGCAGTATCTACTGCAAATTTGGTGATAAACCCCGCAACAATATTGTCTAACCAGGAATCTACTATGCATGTGAATTTGTTATTAACATGATATAACTAATTGATCTCCATAGGATTCCACTCCAGCTGTGTAATTCGATTTGTAGGGTGGTTTTATTTTAACCTTAATAATCAATCCTGCAAAAAATGTGGGAAATCACAGAAAAATATCTCATGCTGGTCGCTAAATATGTATTTGTTGATATATTTACGCAGTGTTAGCTTAGGGGTTCTGTTTTACTTCTGTGCAAACTCGAGTTCCTTCATTTTCAACCATCTTTCGTTCTCTGCTTTTGTTGGATTCCATGGCCTGAACATTCCCTTATATACTTTCATCCTTTGCGCTTTTCTTCTAGGGATCTCGTCCACTTAATCCCTTGCAATTCCAGCCAGGAACAAAACCATTTGTTGGTTATATCTCCGACTTCTTACTTTTCCTTGGGTTGACCCAAGTTCATATCTCAACAGGTTTCCAACAAAACCCTCTAAAACTATCGACCCTCCTGGTAAACCAGAAGGCAACGCTATGCATAGGGTGCACAATGCAGTCTCACCTGATATAGCTCTATGGGTGATTCCAATACCCAAGTGTTTGTAGTCTAGGAATGAGTGCGGATATGGGAGTGTATTTTATCTTTCTTTGTCCATTAAACTTGTTATTGATTCAAGTATTCCTAATATTCATTCATCTTTAGACTCATGCATGCATACTAATATATCTATTTAACCAATCATTCATAAGCTAACCATTAACATAAAGTAATAATTCAATAAACATCACACAAAACACAAGTTTTACCATGGTTTACCCCCTCCTGGACTATGTCCATAAATATTTTTCTTATGTTCTCTTTTATTTAATCTACTGGAAAATATGGTGCTACAAGCATTACATATTCAATCATACAATCATGATGAGGTTAAGGAACCTCTATGAGGCAGACTAGATCACACCAGTCTCCTCACCCTGTGACCTAACCCTCAAAATCTAGCTTATACAACTCTTCTACACCTCAACAAATTTCAACAATCAAACCCCTAACCTATACCTCCTAGGTATTTATTTATACTACTCCACTGGATTATAGCCGTTACAATCCTGATAAAAAACCCTAACCCTACAATGGTTAGGCTTGTCTTCTTGCGCACCACGTTGATTTTCCTCTTACATATTATTTTTCCTTCTTTTTTTGCATGTTGCTTTCTTTCCATCTGTTGTGCGCGCTCCAAAATTAGGTCTTTATTTCCAAAATTAGGTCTTTCCCAAAATAGATCTGTTCTCCAAAAATAAGCATGTGCCCAAAATAGCCTTCCTTCTAAAAACAAGCATGCTCCCAACACTATGTATCCTTTATTAATGATTACTCTCATAAGACTTGGGTTTATTTGTTGAAGTCAAAAGATGAAGTACTTGGAAATTTCAAGGAATTCAAATCCTTGGTAGAAAACCTCTCCAAAAGTAAAATCAAGATACTTAGGTCAGACAATGGAGGAGAGTACACTTCACATGAATTTAGAATATTTTGCAGAGATGTCGATATTAAGAGGGAGCTCACCACTCCCTATAATCCTCAACAAAATGGTGTAGCAGAAAGAAATAATAGAACGATTATGGAAGCAGTAAAGACTATCATTCACAATCAAGATCTTCTAATGCACTTACCATTTGAAGCAACAAGAACAACAATATATGTCCAAAACATATTATCCCATAGTGCACTTGGATTCAAAACTCCCGAAGAGATGTTCACCGGAAAGAAGCCAAAAGTAATCCATCTCAAAATATTTGGTTGTCTAATATTTGTACACATTCCAAAAGAAAAGAGAACCAAGTTGGATCCTTCAGGAAAGAAGGGAATATTTGTTGGATACGGTGAGGTATCTAAGGCCTTTAGAATTTACACACTAGGTTACCATCATATTGAGATCGACATAGATGTAACCTTTGATGAATATGCAACACTAAAAAGATCAAGGAAATGCTAGCTTGAAGAAGTATATAAAGAAGAACATGTAGCTCCCAGAGTTGTAGAACCCATGAAGAAAGTTACAATTACCCTTGATGATGATATTCCAAAAGATCATGATATGATAGAATATCAAGAACATCCTTGTATGATGATCGCTCACAAGAGAAAACCATCTTGGGTGAAAGAAATTATTCAAGATGCAGAGAAGTATGGTGCCCCAGAAGGAACCATGAGACAAAGCAAGAAACCTAAGCCATTTTCCAGCTATATGGCCTTGATGTGTGATCTCATAGAAAAGGAACCTTCTTGGTTTGAGGAAGCCATTCAGAAGAAAAAATGGATGGACGCCATGGCATAATAATACTAGTCCATTATGAAGAATGATGTATGGGAAGTAGTTCCCAGACCAAAGAACAAAGATGTGGTATCTTCCAAGTGGATATACAAAATAAAGCATGCAATAGACAAAAGCATTGAAAAAACATAAAGAAAGATTTGTGGGTCATAGATTTTCTCAAAAGGAAGGTATTGACTATGAAGAAATATTTGCTCTTGTAGCCAGATACACTTCTATCAGAACCATCATATCTATTGCAGCGAAAATGAAGTGGAAGTTACACCAGATGGATGTGGAAATAGACTTCTTAAATGTTGTTATTGAAAAAGAAGTGTATATAAAACAACCACAAGGGTTTGAAGTCGAATATAGAAATACTCATGTCTGGAGGTTGAAGAAAACTTTGTATGGGTTGAAGCAAGCTCCTAGAGCATGGTAAGGCAGAATTGATAGTTTTCTAACAAGCTTGGGCTTTACCAAGAGTAAAGTTAATCCTAACCTATACTTCAAGGTTATGAATGATGAGCCRGTTATATTGCTACTATATGTGGATGATTTATTCTTGACAGGAGAAGAAAAGCTCATCCAGATTTCAAGAAGAATATCACTACAGAGTTTGAGATGAAATACCTAGGCCCRATGCATTATTTCTTAGGTATTGAAGTTTGGTGGAGCCCAAAGAAGATCTTCCTTGACCAAGGGAAGTATGCAGTTGAAATACTGAAGAGGTTTGACATGTTGGAATGTAAAGCCATGAACACACCCATGGAAACAAATTTGAATCTCCTGGTTGATACTTCATCATAATTGATTGATGCTACTCTATACAGATAGATTATTGGATCGTTGATGTATCTGATGAACATCGGGCCAGATATATGATTTGTTTTGAACACCTTGATTCAGTATTTGGTGGAGCCTAGACGTTTTCACCTTGTAGCTGCAAATCATGTGATGAGATACCTTAAGGGTATGTTAGATTATGGTATTTTTTATATTGAAGATCATGACTTCAAACAATATGGCTACACTGATTCAGATTGGGCTAAAAATGATTCAGATAGAAATAACAGTTCAGGATGTTGTTTCAATTTGGGTTCATCCATGACTTCATGGCAAAGCAAAAAGAAATCCAGTATTTATCTCAGCACAACAGAAGCAGAGTACATTGCAGCATGTTTTGCTAGTTGTGAAGCCATATGGATTCAGAAGTTGTTGACAGGTTTGTTCGATTTGGAGATGGAATCCACCATGATTCTATGTGATAACTAGAGTTGTATAAAGATGATGGAGAACCCAGTGATCCATGATAAGCCGAAGAACATAGAGATCTGGTACCACTACATTCATGATATGGTGCAGAGAGGAGCTATAGAGATCTAATATGCTGGCACAGATTATCAAGTTACAGATGTGTTGACCAAACCTCTATCTCGTTTGAAGTTTGAGTACTTCCGAGACAAGCTTGGTGTTTTCTGAAAGGACCTCCCTCGAAAGGGGGAGTAATGTTGATGATACTATGGTATCTTGACCAACAACGGGTAGCTCCATTAGGATTTTATATCCTAGGGGATTGGTCATCCCTAGGAGATCCCGAAGGTCCAGTAAGGACAGTCTGTCAGAGTACCTGTGCATGTATATGACATATGTGGTCAGTAGTAGTAGCTCCGTTAAGATTTTATATCTCAGGAATCTTATGATTCCTGGGTAGATCCCAAAGGTCTGGTAAGGATGGTCTTTCAAAGTACCACAAATTTTGTTGTTGATGCACCTGCCTCATTCTTTTTTCACATGTTGTTGATGTTGTTGTTCTAGCCTCATTTTGTTGATGTTGATGTTCCAACTTCATGTTGTTGCTGATGATGATGTTACTCAAACTTCATGTTGTAAACGATGATGATATTGACGATGAGAACAACTTTTGATGATTTATAAATGTGCCAGCTAGTGTTCCAGATGTTGGTGATGATGTTGCCCTCTTCTTCTCTTGATGATTTTGTATTGAGTCATGTCATTAGAATACCCTTCTCGTTAAAGTGGAGTGTTAAAATATTGTAACTTCGAAGAATATTATAATTATATTTGAGTTATTATTTTATAAATCAAATCCCCTTTTGTGGATTGATCAAGTAGAGTATTATATAAGATCAAATCCCCTTTTGTGGATTGGTCAAACTACATTTGTATAGTGGTATTTGTAAATTCGTCCCCTAGTAATTATAAAGTTGTTTTAACCAATTCTAGGAGAAGTCAGCCCTACCAAGTGAAGAGACATAACCCTAGCGCCTCCTCAGTTTGTATTTATATGTGAGGATGGTGCCTCATTTGAATACACTCACTCACACTCATCTACTGCACATATCTTGAAGGCAGATGCAATTGCAGGAGGAAGGAGAAGAGAGGTGCATGCTCAATCTTGGTTGATCTTTAGTGTTTTGTTCTTAATCTTGGCATTGTATTGGCCATCAATTATTGAGGAATTTTTTGCTGGGTTTTCTCCGCCATGAGGGTTTCCCACGATAAAATGTTGCGTACCTTGTGATTGTGTTTCTTTTATTGATTCTCTTTATGTTGTTATTTTGGAAAATCATTGAATGCTCATGTAATTTGGAAATAAGCTAATAACAACAGTAAAAAGTAAACAAAAGTCCCACCTTCTAGTAGAATATTCCAAGTACTGGTTTTGTTACGAGTTGATGGATGGTCATATTCAAGATGACATGTACAAAGTACTGGATGATCTCATCTACTACAGGGCTAGTATATACTTGGTACCTAAGTCCACACTTAGGGAAGATATTATGAGGGTTATACATGTTTTCCCCATGGTGGGGCATCTTGGATACTTTTAGAATTACCAACAGATCGGAGAGAGGGTCTCATGGAAGGGCTTCAAGAGAAATGTATGGAGACATGTGAGGGAACACATGAATTTTCAGCAGAACGAGTCAAAGAACAACTATCCAAAAGTATTATGGTAGTCTACACTCGTCTTAGGACATAGGTGGGAGAGTATGTCGACATATTTCAGCACAAGTGTACCAGAGGTGCATGGGAGGGACTACATTTATGAGACTTCATCAAAGAATGAGACACCACATGTAGCAAAGTGTTTTTTTTGGGGAGGCGTTTAGACTCCATAGGGTGCTTGAGTACATTGACCATGATCAGGAAAACACAGTTCTCAAGGCATTTTGGCAAGAGTTGTACATATTAGTTGGAATAGAGTCGATCGGTGTGGCACTGTTGGAGTTGGTTGGTATGAGGCATAGATGATTCCTAGTTTGGATGTGGGTTCTAGGAACTCATATGATTGGTCCATGTCATTTTTGGGATACTCTGAGAGGAGATAGATTTTATTTATCGATACTCGATATCGGGTATGCTAGTGGACTTCTAGAACTTGATTCCACCGAGACCCATCTATAAGATATGATCCTTAGTATTGGAATAATGTCTTCTAGGCATTACTACTTGGGGTTCCAGGAGTGGGGGCTGCAGTCTAAACATGAGGGTCAAACATTTATGATCATAATGGAACAGTGTTAACATGTTGGTTCCTCAAGGATATTATCTTGGGACCCTGGGACTATAGTGTTTGACAACTCGACAGTCGATACATACAAGATCAATTGTTTTCTCCTTCCATAGTTTACACTTGGAATGCGTGGGATTGATGGCTTGGAGGAGTGGTCTTCCAGGGAGTTGACCTAGTTTACACAACTTTTAATTGCATGGGTTATCATGAGGGGCAGTCAGATAGATTATTGTGTTATCACCTTGCAGATTGGTGTTAAGAGTAGAGGGTGCTTCACATCATGCATGCCATTTTGGGATCATGGTGACTTTATTACTTACAAGAAGGTCTGAGAGAGGTTCGCATGGATGGACATTACGGAGGAGTGTATGACTCATCAAAAACATAGGTCGGGGCACACTCATATAGCAGGGTTGATGCAGTCCTTGCCCATTTCTGAGAAAGAGTGGGAGAGAATGTGTACAGATTACATCACAGGTTTATCGAGGGTACAATTCACACACTTTTCGATGATATTTTGTGAGTATGGAGCGACGTAGGTGACAAAGTTGTCTAGTGGAGAGATTTCTAGAGTCCATGAGTAGCCAAGAGTCATTTCCAGTGATCGAGACAAAATTCCTTTTCCAACATTCAAGATCAAGTATGGTAGTAGATTTCCATATTGTGACTTCACCTAAGTGCCTATACAAGATATTATTTATGGTAGTAGATTCAACCCTTACAAGTATTTCAGGTGGGAATACCAAGGGAGGAGGGGGCATACTAGGCACGATGGTCAGACGTTATGATTAGAGTGAAACAACATGAACATGGTGGTTCCCTTATAGGATTAGATTGGGACCTTAGGATTTCAGTAGCAGATAGTTTAGCAGTTGACATAAAGGCAAGAACCAATTTTTTTCTTCATGAGATTGGTTCCTTAGAAGAGAAGTTCCTTGATAGGTTGATCAAATTGTTGCAGCACTGAGTTTCCTTACATGTTGGAAGTTTTCAAGAAGCCTCTTATTTTAGTACCTTACCAGACTACACCTTGAGTAGAGGATGCTTCACATATTACAAGATGATTTGGGACCCTAGTATCATTTTCAGTTTCATTCTGGTTCAGTCGATGGAGCATCAGGTCATGATGTCATTGCTTGAGGAAAAACAATCTTTGGGAAGGGAGGATTTTTCATTTCCCCATTTTTAGATTCCCCTATTCTGTAGTAGAAATTAATTATGTGGCTTGTTGGTGAAGAAAAAGGGAGTCAAAAGGGGTCATTTAATGTCACTTAGTTAGGAAATGTTATGTTATTAAAATAAAATTAAGGAAATAAAGTAACTTTAGATTAATAAGTTACTTAAACATTATTAAAGTGACTTTTAATCTTAAAGTGAAAGTAAAAGGGGAATAAGGGTCATAGTTGATTTAGTCAAAATGTGGAAAGTTCTAGAAGGCATGGAAAACGTATAAAGGAAGGGTAGCACTTCACCTTCCTCATTATGATTTAATCTCTCATTTTGGAATTTCTCTTGGAGCCATTGTTTCATTAGGGTTTAGAAAAACCATTCCACTATTGTTTGGTTTCGGTGGTGCAATATCCACCCTAGCTAGACAAGAGGGAAATCCATCTGGGATTTCCATTAGGGCTTCAATTTGGGGTTTGTGTTTGGTTGGAGATTTATCATCTCATGCAGGAGATTGAGAAACTTCCCAGAGGAGGCCGATTCCAGATTTCACATGTACCAGGAGTATTTCGGTGAAACTTGTCAGAGACATACTCACTGGTTGAAGACGAGGGTTCTGCGAGGCCCCACTAATTTCTGAGGTTTACCCCATGAGGATCTTTGCGGACTGGAAATTGTTGTGCAGGGTTTCTGAAGGCTCCCTCACTGGTTGAATCCTAATGGTCCCACAAGTCCTCACTTGACTCCCAACCTTGTGCCACATTATGATGGTGGTTCCCTTCTGAGATTATCTTGGGACCCTGGGATTTCAGTAGCAGACAGTTCAACAACTGACATAGAGGCAGGAGCCAATATTTTCCTTCATGACATTGGTTCCATAGCAAAGAAGTTCCTTGATGGGTTGATCAATTTGTTGCAACACCAAGTTGTCTTACTTGTTGGAAGTTTGCAGGAGGCCTCTTATGTCAATACCTTACCAGAACACACCTTGAGCAGAGGATGCTTCACACCTTGCAGGATGATTTGGGACCTTGGTATCATTTTTTTTTTTAGTTTGGTTAAGTCGATGGAGTCTCAGGTCATGATGACATTTCTTGAGGACAAGTGATCTTTGGGAAGGGGGAATTTGTCATGTCTCCATTTTTGGGTTTCCCTATTTTGCAATAGAAATTACTTTCGTGGCTTGTTGGTGAAGAAAAAGGGAGTCAAAGGGGGTCATTTAATGTCACTTAGTTAGGAAATGTTATGTTATTAAAGTGACATTAAGGAAATAAAGTAACTTTATATTAATAAGTTACTTAAACATTATTAAAGTGACTTTTAATATTAAAGTAAAAGTAAAAGGGGAATAAGGGCCAAAGTTGATTTAGTCAAGAGAGGGAAAGTTCTAGAAGGCATGGAAAAAGTATAAAGGAAGGGTAGCACTTCACTTTCCTCATTATGATTTGACATCTCATTTTGGAGTGCTCTTGGAGCCATTGTTTCATTAGGGTTTAGAAAAACCCTTCCTACATTGCAGTTTAGCTTTAGTGGTGCAATATCCACTCTAGCTAGACAAGAGGGGATCAATACAGGATTTCCATTGGAGCTTTAGATTAAGGTTTTCTTTGGGCTAGAGGAATCTCAGCGTGCGGAAGGAATGTTTTGAAGATTTTCAGAGGAGGTCGATCCCAAAATATGCAGGTGCCTGGAGTGTTTCGAAAAGATTATCAGAGGCACCCTCACTTGTTGAAGATGATCATCCCGTGAGGCCCCGCTAGACATCCAACCTTGTACCACGAGGACCTAGGCATACTGAATATTGCTGTAAGAGGGTTTTGGGAGGTAGACTCGTTGGTTGAACGCCAAGGGTCACATGAGTTCCCACTTGTCAGTCAACCTTGTCACATGAGGATATCTGTCACAGGGGTTCAATGATTGCAACATCCCATTCTAGGTTAGATTTGTGAGTTACAATGAATTGGAGGGTCGTTTGTAGAACACATAGTGTTGGAGCAGATCATTGTAGGGCTAGGAGAGCCATAAGAGAAGACACATCACCTCTTGAGGAGATTTTTTCATCATTACTAGGTTTCTTGTTTTTTCTTTGTTAGTAGATATTGCAGCTGCCTTGCAACCAACAGATCTGTGTGTTTAGGAGGGTTTTGCAGCTCCTATTACAACCAATTAATATATATTTTTACTGTTGATTGGATTTCCATACCACAATAAGATTCCATGGTTATCTTCTATATTCTGTGTGTAATGGGTTCATGTAATATGTTTGACAATATTCCCATCTTGGTTACATATGAAAACTATTTGAAAATCATTTCTAGCGGCCCTAATGCAAAGTGTCTGATAAAATCACACAAAGAGAAACAATATTTTGGACACCAAACATATATTTTTCTATCTATCCTAGTTGGGGACAATACAAAAACCTTGGACTCAAAGCCTCATTGTACTTAGTTTTAAAAGTGGGGATAAAAGCAATCCCTCTAATTATAGGACAATTATTGATAGCCCCATTTTAGCTAAGCTATACAAAATTATTTTGGAAAAGAAGATCATTCCATGACTATAAAGAAATGGAAAAAGAGGGAAATGCTAGATTGGGTTTAAAGGATACCATTCAACTGTGTACCACCTTATTACATTTAGGATTATTGCAAAGGAGTGTCGTAATGATAAAATTGATCGCCTTTGTTGTTTCATTGATTTTAGAAAATCGTTTGACACTGTGCCCAAGACTAAACTCTGGAATATGTTAGAAGAGATTAAAGTCCCTTTCGAGTTAAGAGTTGTTGCAATAAGGATATATGAGAAATTTATTGCCAAATTTAGGAACACTAGGAGTTGGTTGGAAGATATTAATTGTAATATAGGAGTCAAGCAAGGTTGTCCCCTATCCCCTACCCTTTTTTGCATCTATATTGATAAGTTAGAAGATTGTTTGGAGGATGCAAGTTGTGTTGGATCGAATCTCACTACTATAGTCATCATCATTCTTCTTTATGTTGATGATATTTTTCTTATGGTGAAGAGTCCCTATGACCTAGGTAAGCAACTTATAATCCTCAAGGACTTCTTCTCTAGTATGGTCATGATTGTGAACACTAATAAAAAAAAGGTTATTATAATTAAATCCAAAAGGATCATCTACGATACGTTTGTATATGACAATAATAGCATGGAGGAAGTGCCTTCATACAAATATCTTGGAATCGATATTCACCACAAGCTCAATTTGAACTATAACATTGAGAAAAAGATAAATGGTGGGTGGAAAGCTTATTATGGGCTTGAAAACAATTGTAAATTAGCAGACCTTTGGCTTTGGGATAAAAAATAACTTCTCTTTCACACTCTTGTCACTTCAGTTATCTTATATGGATGTGAAGTTTGGGGTTGCAGTATCTCTAGAGAATCCTGGAGAAATATAGAACAAATCCAAAACAATTTTATAACTTATAATCTCAAAATTAAGGGAAATACACCCTATCCTATCCTCCTCACATAAGCAAGACTTCCCCCCATTGAGAGAATTTCTATGATTCGATACCTAACTAACAAGAACAAGATAAACAACATGGACAACAAGAGGCTCTCAAAAATTGCTTCAAACTCTAGCTAGAACCACCAACATATCAAACAGGGATGGCATAAAGATGCCGAATCTTGGCTAAATAATTGGGGAATACAAGAAGAAGCCATCATGCAAAATACCAACAATATTACAAATATTATCACTTCTAAATTTAAGGAGAATATGTGGTGTGATAAAGAATTAGACGATAAAAGGAAATTAAGATACTACAAGGAGGTGGCCAACCTTAATTTAGAAGATCAGAAGGACCTCTCATTTTTGACAAGTACATAGAATAAAATCGACATTGCTAAAATAAGAACAAACTCTCACGAGCTACATAATGAAACTAGGCATTGGACAATTCCCAAAACACTGTGAGATGAAATAATATGCCATCTTTGTGACACTAAGAGGGTTGAAGATGAAACACAATTCATCTTAGATTTCCCTTCCTATACCCAAATTAGATCCCAATTTAAAAATATTTTCCACAATACAAACCTTCCTAACCTCCTAAGTCATAAATACTATGGTGATCTAGGAACGTTTCTCTCAATGCTTTTTGAGGATATAAATACAATTTTAAGGAAATCGAAGTAATCTCTTACCTTCTTAAGGCCCGATAAACAAATTGGTCTGAGTGGACGTTAATCATCATCATCATATATAGAGAATAATCGAAAGTAACTTTTTACATCATGTATGTAATTCTTTCAATGCTTAACATGAAATTGATATATGACATTTAAAAAAATATTAATAACAAAAAAAAATCAATATCCACAATTTCAATGCCCACCTTAAATTATAAATTATA
>JZKD02S0021255.1:362737-387907 GCA_000966675.3 Picea glauca
ACTCATTTTCTATTGTGCTTGTACCATTAAAAAGGGTGTGAGCAAATGCTTTGTTGAAGATTTGTTTTTATTGCAACTTGTGGGAGTAATTGTGTTCTTGATACATTCTTCAATGCCTTGAAATATTATTTTAAGTATGAAACTTCCTGCATGATGAGTTATTAGCATTAAATCTTAATAATTACATATCTAGAAATAAACTTAATGTACTGTCAACTTGATCATAAGTATAACAATGACGAACTTGAAGTTTAATATTGTGGTTGATTTCATAGCCCCATTTGACTTTATCTACCATATATAAAAAAAAATTCAAAATATTCGCGAAGAAGAAATTTGGTAATTTCATTAATAAAGTAAAAGTGCTCAAATAGAGGCCAGGGGATGGAAAACTAATAAAATGTTTCCTTTTGGAGTAAAGGAATCAAGGAAGCGAAAGGGAAATAATATATCGTTTTCTCAACAAGGTCAAGATGAAAATGAAACTTCTTGGGTGAGGCCCCAACTCCCACATCGTGAATTAGTGTTGCTATGTTCTATCTCCATTACAAATAGAATTGAATGTTGGTTTGAAACTATCTAAAATTCATTTATGTTTACATAGAAGCCTCATGGGATCAACATAATGCATTGTCATATAATTGTTCAATGCTCCAAGATCAAATTACTTGAGCCAATACAATATTTAAGAATTACGAGACTATCAAACCATGCAAACGAGAAGAGGTGTTAAATCTAGCAAAGAAGCACCAACCAAGATTCCAAGACAATTTTTTAATAGTAAATATATAAACAAAAAATAGTGGGAAATATATATTTATCCACAGACATTGGACTGAGTTCTTTGCACCGAAGAATTGAACATATTTTCCATAAATATAGGTATAGGAGCTACAAAAAAAACAACATGTATACAATTATGTGGTGTTCCTGTAGTGTGACAACATGCAAGAGACATTGACAAGCTCTTGAACATGCATACAAAAATGATTACCATGATTTTTTAGGAACTCCTTGTAGTATTCTCCTCGGAAGGTCAATGTTGGCTGGCACAATCTCAATATCTTGCGGAAGACCTTAGGTGACAAAGAAACAGGAGAGTGGTTCCATAGTGGAATAATTCTTTGTCTTGAAACAGGTCAACAACACTCCTACTCCTGATGCTAGCAACCTAGAGACATTGCAAAGAACCATTGAATTGTACAAATAACAAGGAAAAGGACCCGGTGAGAAGAGTTTCCAATCCCTGGCCACCACTGCCAAGAGTACGACATCCTGCAAAATCACTCCAATGTCCCACCCTAGTAAGAAATAAACCCATAATTCTTCAAACGCAGGAGGAGAAAAGAACCCTCCTCATGGTAAAATTGATAGTTCTCACAATCTTCCTGTGAGGAAGAAGAGAAAAAATGTTGTATGGTAAGCAGAAGAGACTGAAACTGAAAGTGAGGACACACTAAGAGACCAACTCTTTATGGTCAAAGACTTTAGGGACACAACCTACATGATCAATTCGAGAGGTCCAAATTACTTCATTCTGGGCAGAAGGGGACAAAGACACCCCCTCCTTACATGCAAATACTTCAGGGACACAGGTTGCACGAGCAATTCTAGAGGTCAAGATTAATCTGTACTGGGCGGAAAGGGATGAGTAGTAGGAATATGTCTTGCACCACTAGGAGTTCTGGTCCTCACCCCCTAAGATGTTAATTGTATATCCAGAGAATGGGAGAGTGTTCCTACAATCGAATAATTCTTTGGCTTGAAATATATCTTTGGGCACACCAAGAGACCATTTCCTTACAGTCAAAGACTTCAGGAACATAAGTTGCACCAGGGACAAATCCAAACCCAATCCAAAACCCTAAAAATGAAAGGAAAGGATACATCTTTGAGGGAGAGGACCGACATCCAAGCCGAGAGACTCAAACTCTTGAGATGCAAAGTGTCTATTGCATTCAGAGTCAGTTTATTTTTTGAAACCCATTCATTTGGTCTTGTCAGATCCGCCATCGCCGATATGGAAAGTGCCCCTGGTTATGATGGATTTCAATTTGGTTGCAAGAGTGGGCACAACATCTGCATTTCCATCATCCATCATTGTATCATCATCTATCAGATCATATTCTTCCATCTTGAAATCGATCGCATCAACCTCTACGTCAGCCATCAATGCAAGGGGGTGGGTTTTCTAAGTAGGGGAGTTTCCTTGGAATTATTTGGATTGAAATATATCTCTCGGTGCACCAAGGGACCATCTCCTTCTTTTCTTATGGGTGGAAGGAGGTGAGTAGTAAGAATATGACCTAGGGCACTGGAACTTCTAGTCATCATGCTCGAAGGTGTTTAATGTATATGGACAGAACTGTTGTCGAACTACTACCATAAGTTAACGAGAATGTATGTTTTCTCCAGATGATGTTTGAAATGAACATTTGGAAGGGATAATATGACCCTCCGCAAATATTGGTTTAATGTGTATCAATGGGATATCTCCTCGAGCCTTTTGTTGATCAATGACAATCTCTACAGTTCGTGCATAATGAGTTGTTACCATTAAATCTTACTAATTGCATACTTAGAAAAAAGTGTGAAGGGGGCAGTGACGAAGAAGAGAGATTAAGGATTGGAGATTTCATGAAGTTTCCAACTGGATGACGCACGAAAGAGATCCCATGATGCTTGAAATGAACATTCGGATGGGATAACACAACCCTCCACAAATCTTGGTTTAATTCCTATTTATGAAATATCTCCTCCAACCTTTCAAACATTAATGACAATATTAACGGTTCCTCTAGGATGAGCTATTAACATTAAAGATTAATAATTACATATCTAGAAATAAGTGCGAAGGTGGCGGAGATGGCGAAGAGAGATTAAGCATTGGAAATTTCATGAACCTGCCAACTTGCAAAAGAGATTTCAAGAAATGGACAAGTATGGAAAGTGGTCAGTTGGGCTTGAAAACAGGGTCACAAGTTATACTCAGGAGACGTGAGGGCCCGATGGTCAAATTATATGTCTCCAAAATTTTGGCTGCAAAGTGTGTAACACAGAACAAGGCACAATGACAGACTTCAGTGGTCAATTTGTATATCACAGAACTTTTGGTGTTGTTTGTAGGTCATGGAACAATGGAAGCGCAATGTTGAGCAAGCCTAGCCGAGAACCTGTGATGGAAATACTGGCTAAGTATGGAATGGGGAAGAGGTTACTGGACTCATTATATAAAATATTGAGACATATTCAAAATAGGGCATAATGACAGGCTTCAAAAAAGGGTCACAAGTTATAATCAGGAGACATGAGGGCCCGATGGTCAAATTGTATGTCTTCGAACTTTTGATTGCAAAATGTGTAACATGGAACACTTCACAATGACAAACTTCGGTGGTCAATTTGTATATCGTAGAAATTCGGGTGCTATTTGTAGGTCGCGAAACAATGGAAGCGCAATGTTGAGCAAGCCTAGCCGGGAACCGATGATGGAAATAGTGGCCAAGTATGAAATAGGGAAGCAGTTGGTCAGACTCATGATATAAAAGCATGAGACATATTCATAAAAACGAATAAGTAACCAGAAAGGGAAAGTAAAGGAGAAAAAGAAAGGGGAATTTTGTTGTCAATTTGTATATCGAGGAAGTCCGGGTGTTGTTTGCAGGCGACGGAACAATGGAAACACAATGTTGAGCCCACCTACCCGGGAACCCACGATCCAAAAAGTTGTTGAATATGGAACGGGGAAGCGGTCAGTCAGACTCATGATATAAAAGCATCAGTGGAAATATGAACACGTGAATTTGCTAACCCGCTGTTGACGACCGAAATTGAACGCTCGCCAACTGGAAGAGTGGATCCGGTCCGGGGTTGTCTAAATAACCCAAGCCGTTGGAACCCACCCTGACGGGTTTAGCGGCTCCGTTGGCCGATCTAAGTCCTAGAAAAACAAATGAAAACTATACTAAGAAACTAATCTAAATAAAAACAATAATTAAAACAAACTAATAAACAAATCTAAACTACATATATAATATATTACCTAAATCATACAACTATAATTCTATAAAATTCAATGTTCAATTATCAACATAATCAGATTCAATTACAAATATACAATATTTACAGATTACAGATTTAGATGAAAACCTGCAAAAATCATTTGTAAATTGTCCTAAGACAGCGAAGCTATTTGTTTTTTGGTTTTTATAATTTTATGAAAATGAAATTAAGTAAAAATTATCTAAGCTAAGTAACTAAAATAACAACTCTAACTAAGAATCTAAACTATATATATATCTATCTAAACTACTTAAAAAACACTAATAAGCTAACTTGTAATAACGTTTTCCAATTTGTCCTGTGTAAAGAATCCAGTTCAGTTGTTCGATGGGAGGAAACCCGCACTAGATTCTCTGCAAGCCTCTAGTAAACAGTAAGCAACAGTGCTCTTTTGAATATCAATAACAGAACAAACAAGACATAAAAATTTACAACAATCTTATACTTTACAAATCATCACATTTAGATAAATCTGTGTGCAAGGATTTGTACAAAATGATTCAATTAACGAAGAAGAGAAATCTATAATTCATTAACTGAAGAAAAATAATTGTTGTACTTTTAAAATAGGAGAGATCAGATATGGATAACACATAAACCAAGTCACATCAACCTGCAAAGAATTACGATAGCTAAAGTAGTCTATAATTAATTGCAAACTGATACAAATAAAACTTGAAACAAAAGTTTGATATATTGAAAGCGAAAGTTGTTACAAGACATCAAATTTCATCCCAGTCTGTATCATAAATCCATAGTCTGGTTCCCCCAACAGTGATGATGATGATGGCTTCATTAAAAAAAATGACAAGTATTTAAAGGCCTCCCACAGGGTAAAACATCCCTGTGGGAATTATCAAAACAGTTTACAAAAATCTGGGGATCATATCCCAAGTCTCTATTTCTGACTCAAACTAACAACCTAAAACAAAACCATATCCAAAGTATCTCCTAAACTTCCACAACATGCACAATTGATCATTGTAATTCATATGCACCTGAAAGGAGACAAAAATAGATAAGTTTAAAGGATATTTTATTGATAAAATTGACAAAAATCTAATTCTTAAGACTAGCTACAGAATCTTGCGATTCTGTAGCTGGTCTAATTTTAACACAGAATCATTTTAAAATCAATCCAGAACTTAACAAAATTATATTAGACTTATCAAAACAAATCTTTAATTACTAATTCCAAACAGAGCGAATCATTCATGCCAAACCAAAACCTGTATGCAAATCGAAACACATGAAATCGTAATTGAATCTGTCAAATGGTGCCAGGATATGTGAGATTGGTCAAACGAATTTCATTACCAATTCGAAAAATATAGAATCGATTGATAGTTTGAGAACCAACGAAAACATCTCTTGAACCAATTCCAATTGACATAAACTGTAACCAGTTAAACAAATCATTCATGCAATAGTTTATGTCACCTCAACCATTAACAAAATCATTTTCGAATCACAATGAAATCAATAGGATCGTATTTCAAATTAATGGAACTATATCAAACATATACAAATGATCATGCTAATCGTGGCACACAACATCATTTCAAAATCAAAACAGAAGAAATGAATCGAACCAGTATGGGATCGACACAATCGTTATGCCAAATCGTATCAATCAACACTGCTACACGATTTTAGCAAATAGATCTTTTGCACAGGTTGAATGTAGTCGAAATCCAAACGAGAATATTTATTCAAAACGAAACAGAATCATTCCTGGTAAATCAAATTCAACAGGATTGTTTTGAACCAAACATAACTTAATCGAAACCAAACCCAATCGACTATCCACACAGAATTTTTTCAAGAGGCAATCCAAACAAAAATAGAAAACAAATCAATCATTTATACTAAACTAAGAATAATAAAATCTCGTTAACTAAATCATAGCTATGTCCGAGTTTAGCAAACAAATTTCCCACTCATGATTCATAACAAAATTGAATTGGTAAAATGAAAGAAACAGAATCATTTTGAATCAAAACGAATAGAGCTATAGAAAGCAAATCCAATCGGTTATATTAATCCAAACAAACTCACAGAGATAAATTAATATTGAAATTCATACCTGAGCAGTAAGAAAAGGCTTCGATCATGACAACTTGGAATTGACAAAGGCCGTTTCCGCTTCTTTTGACAACACTGTAACTTGCTCCTCTAACGATTTGATTTTTTATTGCAACAAGGGAATGTCGGTGTAATAACTCTCTATCCAAGCATTACATTGGACACATGATGGTTGCTCGGGCTTTGATATCACAGGCGAGGGTTTGTTTAAGTCACTAGGGGTTTCATTGTGCAGCTTGATTCCCGGGTAGTTAGGGTTTTTTTTGAGGCACGGGGGTCAGTTAGAGACATAGTCATAGGGTTTCGTAGAGCATAGGCCATGAGAATAGGGGTACTCCTTAGCTAAAAAATGCTCAATATCGGAGTCCGCTTCTTCTCTCAACACTATTGGCTTTTGTTCAACGTTTGGCTTGGGTTTGTTCCTGGAGTATCTCAATATCATTCGGGCATTTTTCTTCCCCCTACTGTGGACAGTAGTATCATTCTTACCTTTGCGCCTCACGGGATTTTTAACGACCTTAGTCTTGTCTTTAGTACATGGATTGGCTATGGCATCATGTACATCTATGTTAGGGAAATCTGAGGGTTTAATAGGGGGTAGAAGGATATGAAATGGCACGACTGACCCAACCAAAGTTTCCATAACCACAACCTTGTCGATTTGAGCAGACTCTGTATTGGAAAAGCCATTCCTTGATAGGAAGGCTTGCCAATTATTGCCGCTAAGGCTCAAATGGTGAACGATAATGAGTTTAATCAAGACATGATGAAAAACACTACTATCAACCTTTTCACGCTTGAATCTCTTAGACATCTTGTACAAAATTCACAAAAGATAATGCGGCATATTTAAGGATAGCCTATGAAATTCATCAACAGCCGAAGGTGATACAAAAATACCAAGCCATACCGACCTTCACAGGTCACAAACTATTTAACAATTACCAAAAGATTGTGCCACCTGGGTTTGAGGGTAGAGATAGGCATACCTTTATCACAGGAAACAATCTTTCTTGATATGAATAGTAATGGCCATGGCACCTTATCTACTTTGGAATTTTTGAACCATCTTTGACCTGTAGCTGGCAGTCCTATAGCCGAGCTTAAGAATTCTTCACTGAGATCGAGATGTATGTCTCCGACTTTAGCCCTGTACCCATCAAAGGTGAGGGAGAATTGTTGGGCAACCAAAAGGTTGAAACCCTCGAACCTCTGTATAAACACCAGCCATCCACCATTTTATAAATCCTTACGGGCATTATCGAATAGCAAAAGAGTTTGGCTACCATTTGGCTCTATGCGCACCACCGGTGCCATAGACAGGAGCATACGGTGAGCTGGATGAACGGGCAAGGGTTCGAACATAGAATACGTAGAGTTGATAGCTCACAAGCTTACTCGAAAACATACAGAGTTAACCCAGGATAGGGGGAAGGCATTAATGACCGAATGTGCGAAGGTGGTGGAGCTAGATCAGCCCATGCAAAACATTCATTTCCCACAGTACAACTGATGACACATATAACAATTCAAATCACTATTGTATAAGTTAAAAACCATGCCATTTAATCAATTGATGAAATCTATGGTAAGTCAACCAAAAATTTGCGCGAGCAATAGGTTTAGCATAGTTTTAAAACCAAAATAATGATTCGAAATCAACACCAAGGGTTCAATCATATGAAACATGTGTTGTATGAAATGATTTATACCAAGGGNCTAAAGTAGTCTATAATTAATTGCAAACTGATACAAATAAAACTTGAAACAAAAGTTTGATATATTGAAAGCGAAAGTTGTTACAAGACATCAAATTTCATCCCAGTCTGTATCATAAATCCATAGTCTGGTTCCCCCAACAGTGATGATGATGATGGCTTCATTAAAAAAAATGACAAGTATTTAAAGGCCTCCCACAGGGTAAAACATCCCTGTGGGAATTATCAAAACAGTTTACAAAAATCTGGGGATCATATCCCAAGTCTCTATTTCTGACTCAAACTAACAACCTAAAACAAAACCATATCCAAAGTATCTCCTAAACTTCCACAACATGCACAATTGATCATTGTAATTCATATGCACCTGAAAGGAGACAAAAATAGATAAGTTTAAAGGATATTTTATTGATAAAATTGACAAAAATCTAATTCTTAAGACTAGCTACAGAATCTTGCGATTCTGTAGCTGGTCTAATTTTAACACAGAATCATTTTAAAATCAATCCAGAACTTAACAAAATTATATTAGACTTATCAAAACAAATCTTTAATTACTAATTCCAAACAGAGCGAATCATTCATGCCAAACCAAAACCTGTATGCAAATCGAAACACATGAAATCGTAATTGAATCTGTCAAATGGTGCCAGGATATGTGAGATTGGTCAAACGAATTTCATTACCAATTCGAAAAATATAGAATCGATTGATAGTTTGAGAACCAACGAAAACATCTCTTGAACCAATTCCAATTGACATAAACTGTAACCAGTTAAACAAATCATTCATGCAATAGTTTATGTCACCTCAACCATTAACAAAATCATTTTCGAATCACAATGAAATCAATAGGATCGTATTTCAAATTAATGGAACTATATCAAACATATACAAATGATCATGCTAATCGTGGCACACAACATCATTTCAAAATCAAAACAGAAGAAATGAATCGAACCAGTATGGGATCGACACAATCGTTATGCCAAATCGTATCAATCAACACTGCTACACGATTTTAGCAAATAGATCTTTTGCACAGGTTGAATGTAGTCGAAATCCAAACGAGAATATTTATTCAAAACGAAACAGAATCATTCCTGGTAAATCAAATTCAACAGGATTGTTTTGAACCAAACATAACTTAATCGAAACCAAACCCAATCGACTATCCACACAGAATTTTTTCAAGAGGCAATCCAAACAAAAATAGAAAACAAATCAATCATTTATACTAAACTAAGAATAATAAAATCTCGTTAACTAAATCATAGCTATGTCCGAGTTTAGCAAACAAATTTCCCACTCATGATTCATAACAAAATTGAATTGGTAAAATGAAAGAAACAGAATCATTTTGAATCAAAACGAATAGAGCTATAGAAAGCAAATCCAATCGGTTATATTAATCCAAACAAACTCACAGAGATAAATTAATATTGAAATTCATACCTGAGCAGTAAGAAAAGGCTTCGATCATGACAACTTGGAATTGACAAAGGCCGTTTCCGCTTCTTTTGACAACACTGTAACTTGCTCCTCTAACGATTTGATTTTTTATTGCAACAAGGGAATGTCGGTGTAATAACTCTCTATCCAAGCATTACATTGGACACATGATGGTTGCTCGGGCTTTGATATCACAGGCGAGGGTTTGTTTAAGTCACYAGGGGTTTCATTGTGCAGCTTGATTCCCGGGTAGTTAGGGTTKTTTTTGAGGCACGGGGGTCAGTTAGAGACATAGTCATAGGGTTTCGTAGAGCATAGGCCATGAGAATAGGGGTACTCCTTAGCTAAAAAATGCTCAATATCGGAGTCCGATTCTTCTCTCAACACTATTGGCTTTTGTTCAACGTTTGGCTTGGGTTTGTTCCTGGAGTATCTCAATATCAATCGGGCATTTTTCTTCCCCCTACTGTTGACAGTAGTATCATTCTTACCTTTGCTCCTCACAGGATTTTTAACGACCTCAGTCTTGTCTTTAGTACATGGATTGGCTATGGCATCAGGTACATCTATGTTAGGGCAATCTGAGGGTTTAATAGGGGGTAGAAGGATATGAAATGGCACGACTGACCCAACCAAAGTTTCCATAACCACAACCTTGTCGATTTGAGCAGACTTTGTATTGGAAAAGCCATTCCTTGATAGGAAGGCTTGCCAATTATTGCCACTAAGGCTCAAATGGTGAACGATAATGAGTTTAATCAAGACATGATGAAAAACACTGCTATCAACCTTTTCACGCTTGAATCTCTTAGACATCTTGTACAAAATTCACAAAAGATAATGCGGCATATTTAAGGATAGCCTATGAAATTCATCAACAGCCGAAGGTGATACAAAAATACCAAGCCATACCGACCTTCACAGGTCACAAACTATTTAACAATTACCAAAAGATTGTGCCACCTGGGTTTGAGGGTAGAGATAGGCATACCTTTATCACAGGAAACAATCTTTCTTGATATGAATAGTAATGGCCATGGCACCTTATCTACTTTGGAATTTTTGAACCATCTTTGACCTGTAGCTGGCAGTCCTATAGCCGAGCTTAAGAATTCTTCACTGAGATCGAGATGTATGTCTCCGACTTTAGCCCTGTACCCATCAAAGGTGAGGGAGAATTGTTGGGCAACCAAAAGGTTGAAACCCTCGAACCTCTGTATAAACACCAGCCATCCACCATTTTATAAATCCTTACGGGCATTATCGAATAGCAAAAGAGTTTGGCTACCATTTGGCTCTATGCGCACCACCGGTGCCATAGACAGGAGCATACGGTGAGCTGGATGAACGGGCAAGGGTTCGAACATAGAATACGTAGAGTTGATAGCTCACAAGCTTACTCGAAAACATACAGAGTTAACCCAGGATAGGGGGAAGGCATTAATGACCGAATGTGCGAAGGTGGTGGAGCTAGATCAGCCCATGCAAAACATTCATTTCCCACAGTACAACTGATGACACATATAACAATTCAAATCACTATTGTATAAGTTAAAAACCATGCCATTTAATCAATTGATGAAATCTATGGTAAGTCAACCAAAAATTTGCGCGAGCAATAGGTTTAGCATAGTTTTAAAACCAAAATAATGATTCGAAATCAACACCAAGGGTTCAATCATATGAAACATGTGTTGTATGAAATGATTTATACCAAGGGTTTAACCACAACGCCAATGTGTTTTCATGAAACCAATTGTGTCAAAGAAATCAATGAAAGACTATAGAACATCAAAACCACCAATGTATCAAAAACTCGATCATAAGAATATCATCACAGTCTTGTAAAAACGAAGTCATATTAACAATTAAAGAATGCCAAATGAGTAAATATCTTGGTATCTTGCCAACTGTGCGACTATAATTAAATTGGAAACGCAATGAACACATGGAAAAGAGTAACCATCACAATCCAGTGACGAATTTAATGTGACTTCGAAATTAAAGTTTTCACGCTTGCAGTCGTGAAAACGGGAACAACGGAAGGTGTGCAAAATGTGCAAAAATAGCAATGTTGTTTTATTCCAAAAAACGCGATGAAAATCAAAGTTCACAAAACACTGGTGTAGGCAGCTTATAAGGACAGTATAAAAATGTGAGTTGGCTGCCAACACCCGCGCACCTAGACATTTTCCGAAAAACGACTAAGTAACTAGAAAGAGAAAGCAGAGGGCAAAAAGAAAGGGGAGGGAAATTTTCAGAAGCGGGAATTGGTGTTAGCAAATCCTCATTGATGGTCTTAACAGTAACTATGAAGTGCATTAAACAGGTGAACAGACTCTTCAATCAAGGAATAGATAAAGTGAGTCATGCTTATATTTTCCAGGATGTGTTTGCATAAGAGAAGCATAGAAAAGCTACAGGAAAATCAATTTTGGGATGTTCAAGTAAAATTATTGTACTGTAAACTTCACTGTAAGTATAACAATGAGGAATTTTAATTTTATTTTTTTGTGGTTGATATGATAGTTCCATTGGACATCACATAGCATATATCCTTTTATTTCAAAATATTTCTAAAGATGAATTTTGGTAATTTCATCAATCAAGTAAAAGTGCTAAAATGAGCTACATATTACATTTGCTTCACATAGCTTACATTAAAAGGAAAAGAAGGGATTGTATATTCTTTAATATCATAGAAAAACCACTAAGATCCTGAATGTATCATCCAACCATAATTCATAAACCGAGCCCATGAGAACCTTGAACTACAACACAAAAGCACATGAACAAAAGTCTACCAAATACAAGACAACACAAAACCAATGGAGATTGGGCATTGTATCCCACCTTTAACCAAATCCCCAAATGGGCACCAAGAAATTTTTTAATTACTATTTTATCATGAAGCAAGATCACTATGAAAATTTTCTTCTGATAGTACTATGTTCTATCATTACCAGTTCTAACAATGCCAAATTTCCAATATTATTGGAAACTCCTTATGGTTCCATTAAGAGAAGCAAGCCATTTTGACGGTTCAAAGGATGGACCTGATTTATTCACAGTTGGATACTTTGTATGGGGTTTGTCCTCATGATTCTCGTTCTTGGACTGAACAATCTTATGTACTTCTAGTTCAATTTTCCATGGCACTGCAAAACTCTATTCATATCCTCATTGGGTAGCATGGACAGATACACATGAGATTGTTTCGTTTCCTACCAATGCTTGATATGAATATTTTTTTTTTGGTTCAGACAATATACACTATGGCATTGTCCTCATTTAATGTAAATTTTCTATGTATTCGAAAGTCGCGTAGCATGTAGACACTGTTTTCCTTTTTCTGTAGGTATAATTCATATGGAAATTCTGTTAACCCAGGAAGCACATCTTGTAATAGAGGTTGTCTAATTGTACAATGTACGATTGTGTCATTGACACTTCAGATGGAAACAGTGAGGCAAGGTCTATATATGTAAGGGAATTTTTTACTGCATCGTAGACAATCAATTGTGCCATCATTTATGGAAGCAGAGATAGAAGCAGAAGAGTTGCATTTGGAACATACAGGCTTGAAGGGGGTCGAGTACACATTTGCTGCAACTAAAACACCCTCAACTTGGGCACGCGAGCATAGTAGTTAATATATTGAACAATATAATATACAACTGCACAACAAAAACAACTGCAGAAAATTGGTCAAGGCATTTTTTATGAGCAAAGTGTGGATGGAATTGTAGATGTATATGCACAATAGTTGTCGAGATAGTTAGTTTCTTGAGATCCTGTACTATGTTTGTTCATAATTCTATTACAAATGTTGCATGGGTTGTGTGAAAGATCCTTTCTTTAACATCTCTTTTCTTTGTTATATTTTTGAAGAGCACAAGTGGAAATTTACCTTTATGCAATTGTTGTTCCATTGAGGAAAACAAATTTGAATAGGTGTCGAACAATTGCAGTTGTAACATGGAATAGTGCAATAGTTGTGTAACATAACTGAGATATATCAACATGTGAAAGTCAAGGACAAAATTGGATATGGAGAATGGTACCATTGCCTTGTCGTTGTCTGAATCTCCATCTTTTATATGGAGAATGTGTTGTGAGCCAAGTTTTCTCATGAGTGTGACAACTGCACCAATGGTCCTGATTGGGTAAAAGTCGTTTCTCTGTGCAATTTGGTTGATTTTTGTGTTCGGTACAAAATAATATTCTAAAAAAATCGCAAGAATTTTTTCCACAATACTTGTTTCGTTGAGCAATATAATCCAATGACAATCGCCACGGTCATATACTGTTTTCAACAATGTATTAAAATTTGTAATGGATGTCCCATTACCTAGAAAGATCTTTTATGCATGTTTATGGACAAGTTGTGTAGGAATAGTCAGTGTGACTGTCATCATGGCTTCATTGTCTATCATGTTAGCACGCAAAATGCATCTAGTTTTGTTTTCCTTGTCCAAGTAGGTGCTATACACGACCATTATGTCCCCGATGACCACTTGTCTAGTTCGACGACTGTTCAAGTCTTCTATCGATAGTATAGTGGGTGTTATAAGTTTAGACCTCATGACATTTTTCGAATAGGAAAAGTAATGTGAATGGTAGTCTTCATTATTTTTTTTTTCCTTTTTTTTCCTGGCATAAATGTACAAGTAGACGCACAACTTGGATGAAGTATGCAGGATAGAGTTTTGTAACTAGACCTCTTAGTTTGCAAAAATTGCACTATGTTCGACGCTTCACTTGCGCTCATCGATACTTCATGTGAACAGAAAAGTATGTGTTGCATATGACATCAACATACTTATCATGGCATAGATGAATAAATAGATCAGGATATTTGTTTGGTAAACATATCAGTAGCACAATGTATGAATATTTACCTTTGGCCTTGTCATTTTGTTGATGTTTGCGATGATTGACTACTCATGCCCATGTCACTAGTCCAACTTTTTATGATGCAAGCATGTGTACATTAACATTAGAAGGACTAAATAAGCATATGCATTGTATATTGTCCATAATTGTTCTGAATGTCACATACAGGCTCGAAGGATATGGAATATGAAATAAGGTGTCAAGGGATACTCAGGAAACATGAGGACCCGACGGAAAAATTGTATGCCTCAGAATTTTTTATTGCAAAAATGTGTAACATGGAGCATGGAATGATGGGGGAGTCTGGCGGCTAATTTGTATATCATGGAGCCCCCGAAGATAGAGGTGCAATTTTGAGCTCGCCAGCCTGTGAATCGACGGTCNATTGGGAGAATGGGGGTTGATTACCATCAGCTTGGGGAAGAGTGCAAGTCAAGAAAGCAAGAGAAAGAGAGGAAATTGATATGGGTAGGAGGCCATATTTTTACACATTCATGTTTTTGCATAGAACATTGTTTTTTCATGGCATTTTATGGACAATAATGGAGTTCTAAGTGTGGTAGCTTGAAGGAATATGTGGTGGACATGTTTGGTTGTTTTATGGAGCTATAATATCATGAAGAAAGAGGTTGCATGCCTGAGAGTGATGTGCTACTCGAAATTCACCGAAGAAGCACATGTTTTGTTGTTGGGTGAGTTTGTGGTTGCAACTGTAGAATTAATGAGGTAACAAAAAGTAAAATTCTTATCCAAACTATGTTGGAATCCCTAGAGGGGAGTGGAAAGGCCTGAGGGACTATGATAAGTGAAGGGGGATTTCATCCATTGGGTTGTGCAGGTTCAGGGGAATTTTGTTGGTGGAATGGAATTAGTTGAGAGTTTAACTGTTGAAAGGGGGGCATTATTCAGCCTTCGTCTCTTGTGGATTCATAGCCTCAGCTCAGGGGTGTCTTGTTGTTGAGAACTGGAACAACAAGTCTATGGTTGGGAGGAACATCTTTTCTCTACAATGGGTTGCACATTTCATTAAGATAAGTGTTCTTATGTGTTGTGTTTATTCATGTTAATTGTTGATATAATTGTTGTGCAACTTACTCTGAGTTAAAATTGGTTATCATTTCTTTCTTTGAGAAGAACGATGCATTTAAATCCTTGTTTATGTGGTTAAGTGTTATTGTATTTTATTTAGTTGTTTCTATGCACAGTTAAACAATTATATTTACATTTTTAGGCAACAATAGACAGTTACATGTGAATGAATTCCATGTTGAGTAATATATCTTCATATATATTTAATATCATAAAAAATTATTGAGTTGTCTTAGCAATGACGTGACCCACATGGGGGATAGGTTCATTACAAAGTGGTATTAGATATACTATTTCAACAATGGGCCCGTATGCTTCAAGAACCGGTGTGAATTTGAGTAAATTCATTGTGGCAGATTTTTTGTCTGTGACAAATTTGGAGAAAAACGGAGAATTGAGGGAGGAATCCCCAAATCCATGGGAAAAATATGAGTTTGAATGACTTCAGACGGTTTAAGAGGGTTAATGGAGTAAATTGGTTAATTTGTAGATCGAAAATTCAACCTGGAATGGTTTCAATTTGAGTTTTAATTGTTGACTATAGAGTTGCAGGAAATTTGACGAATCGACAATCAATATCACTTATGATATCGAGATCGACGATTGAGATTCATCATGATAACTTTAAAAATCCATAAGGTTCGACTGTTTTGAAAGGTCGAACAAATCAACAGTCAAGATTCAATTTCGATAGGTGAAAGTTGAAGGAAATTGACGACCCAAATTCATCTAGGTTGCACTCAAAATTTTCTAAGTGTTGGAGTTCATCGAAAGATTTCGCCAATGGTCAATGGTCAGAATAACGAGATTTGTGGAGGGTTTGAAGTTCACCAACCAAACTCGTCGATAGTTGATGGTCGAATTGACAAGTTTTTCGAAGAGTTGAGTTTGGCCAAAAGAAATCTTCGATTGTTGATGGCTGATGGTCAGGGATCAACATATTTTGGGCAATTTTTTCTAAGTGTCAAAGTTCACCAACGAAACTTGTCAATGACCGACGAATCAGGGATCGATAGGATTCAAAGAAATTTTTATGCATCTAGAGAGAATCATTGATCATCGATGGTCGATGGTCGGGGATCGGTCAAATCTGGTGAAGGTTTTATTTGTTTAGGAAGATTGTTGATCATCGATGACAAACAAATCAAGGATCGATATATTGTGACGAGAGTTTTCATTTCTGCAAGAGAGGTAGCTGATCGTCGATGGAGTAAAAGAGGATGATGATGTCATAATCTGTGTTTCATGACACATCAGCATCGACATGTCATGCCACATCAACATCCACATGCCATACCACGTCACCCAATTTGACACCTCAAGATGACATGTCATGCCACATCAACATCCAAGTTTCATGACACATCAACAATTCCCACGTTGGCCTAGAAGTGGACAATGGCCCGTGGTCAGTTGAACCAATTTGGGAAGTGTTTTCAATGGTTATCAGGGATATTCGATGGGTCAATGGTTGGGCATCGAGAAAATTAGTGAGGAGTTTTCATTTTACAATGAATATCGACAATGGTTGACGGTCAAATCGACCGATTTAGAATTGTGCGCAAATCGTTCGTCGGAGAGTTGGGCCGATCACTGACAGTTGGGTCGAAAGTTGGGGAAAACGTTGTGTGCACCCAAAGGAGAACATTGGTTGCCGATGGTTTATGGAGTGTGAATCAATAACTAAGATTCCCCGTGATTTGAAACCAATGGCTTAGATTTAAAAGGGTTGTTATAGTAGTAAAACAATCAAATTTTAAAGAGTTTTTCGGGTTTCTACAGGTCACGAAATTGCAAACCGATTTTGAGACCCTAAATGATGTTTTTAGGTAGAAGAAACCAATGAGAATAAAGTATACCTCGAGGTACACTTTGTCTCTGCAGCTCAAATAAAATAAATCAGAGAGCATTATCCAATGAGATAAATGGTTTGCAGAGCGAAGCTCATATGAGGAAGTTGTTAACACATAATATTGATCATGTAAATGAGGATTTATGTTTTTCAGAGCCTACATTTAACCATATCTCCAGGGATTATGTCATACCATCAACTAATATCCTCCTCGAAGTGTGTAAGCTATATTTGAGTTGGTGTTGTGAACTGGCCCAATGAACTAGTTAAGGAAGAGGGTTTTAGGTTGGATAGGTTGCAGGCATCCTGGTGCAAATGCAAAATTACCAGCATCAAACTTAGGGTCATGAGGTACTTCGTGAGAATATTTTTCTTTTTTGGAGGCCAGGAAAGGAGTGTGACCACTTTATTTTCCTTTGGCACTGCAAACTGGCACAAGCATTGTGAACTGATATAGGCGCTACGAAATGTGTTGTGGAATTTCCTGTAGCAGCTTCTTTTACATATTTGATGATAAATCCAAAACGGTGAAGTGGGTTTCTCTAAAAGTTTGTTAGGAGGGAGATGATATCCTTGTTGACTTGCTGACCAAATTTCAGCCTGACCCAGTTTGGCATTTGAGAGAAACAATTAAAACACCAGTTCGTTGCGAAATGTGTTTCAAACTCTCTATTTTGCATAGTTGATTGGATATTCGCCTTGTTGGGAGGTTGCCACCTGTCAAGGAGGGTTTGAATGACTTCTCATGGATTATTTAGATGTCAAGGGACACATGTACCTAATTTTTAGCTCCATTAAAGACTTCATGTAGTGAGTTGGAAATAATTTATTAATGACTTCCAACAATTTCCTGAAAATTAACAGTTTGTTCGATTTTTTTCTCTTTGACTATTGCCACCTATATCCAAGGCTTAGAATCCAATGAAAGAGAAGGGATTCGACCTCCTAAGGATATTTTGATTCTATTTTATATTTAATAAAGGGGGGAGCTCTTGGAGAAGGGTTGGATTCATGATCCAAGAGAGGAGAGAGCTAGAAGAGTAGTTGAGTTTCTCATTTGCAAGCTTAAGGGCATGTGTTGTAGGCATTTATGCCATTAGATTATCATGAAAGTTGTGATACCAGATTGTTTTTATCTTGTTTCCATTCTTTCTTATCATCTTGCTTGAGTAATATTTAAATATTTTGAAGATCAAAAGCTGCCTTTGGTTAATGAATTCGTGAGTTGCAAAGGATTTGTGGTAATTGCTTGTTAATCATAGATTATTATTCAAGCACTCTTTAATCTATATTACAGAAAGGATCTCTATTATGTGGATATTCTTCTCTTTGTTTACCTTATATTCTTCTATCCATCTTTGCATAAGTCATTTGTCTGGTAGGCATCCTGATTTCCTGTGATATGCAGAATGTTATGACTCCATGCCCAATAGAATGTATTTGAAGCAGTTTGATGCCCTCCCTTTTAGTCTTTTTTTGTTGATCCACCAAGTATTACTTGTTTTAATTATTTAAATCAAATGGGTACTGGTCTTATCCTCTAACATTCTGAGGGTGACTCTCAGTGCTAACATTCTTGGCGTCGTTGTTGGAGACGAAGTTGAATATCTTCCCTAGGTTGTACAACACAGATTAAATCCAATTCTTGATGGTGAACAAGGATTGGAGATAGAAACAACTGCAACTTTCACTTGGCGATTCCACTCCATGAAGAATTAGGATGTCAAAGGCTATGGAGGCTATCTTGGCAAGGAGATTTTCTCCACTAAACTTTTCAGCCATCTTTGGTTTTCCAAATACAGTACCTCATCTATCAGAATGGGGAGATTTACTGCTTGTCTTTAGAGAAGAAAATGATGATGATCATGTTCAACATCTCATTGATTTTCATCAATGCATGGAGCAGTTGAACCTGCATCAGGAGGATGTCTTAATGAAAATGTTTATGTTCTCCTTGAAGGATGATGACAAAGACTGGTACTTTTCTCTTACTGCTGCAAGCATATCCACCTTGAGAGAATTCCATGTTGCTTTCAATTTTCATTGTAAAAGGTATTACTCCTCTGAGTTTCTTTTTCATGATTGTTGTGAGAAATATGAGAAAAGTGTTCAAGATGCATTACGTTTCTCTCCTGACTGTGAAGTTGAAGAATATAACCTAGTCAAGGAAATTACTGAAGGATCAATGCTTTCTTCTTCTTTTTCCTCTGGGTTGGATGCAGATTTAAATGATAGTTCTGATCATAAAAATACTGTAGATATTTCTCCTTACTATGAAGTTGAGATAAATGATAAGTTAGATAAAAAAAAACTAGGGAAGATTCCTCTATGTTTTTTCCTAGCTTTTCGGAATTGAAGGAAGATTTTGTTTGTTTCTCTTATGAAGAAAATGCAGAGGATATTTTTGTTCTTGAAGCATATATCTTTGACAGCCTTGCTTCTAATGAAGTCATTATCTCAAATATTGAACAAAAGCAGCCTATTGTTGACAAACACTTTGATGATGAACACTTTGTGGATAGAGATCATCTTGAAACAAAACATTCTAAATGTCAAGAGTCAAAGGTTTTTTATGGACAACCCATTTTTGATGAATATACCAGTGATTGTGATGAACACAATTTTTCTATGTTTTCTTTAGAACCTCTTAGCACTATTCCTGTATATGATGATTATGAGTCTAATCCTTGGGAACGATATAGAGGTGTTGAAGGGGAATTACATATGAAGTTGATCTCTTATCCATCACCAACAAATGAGAAACCATGTTTTCATAAAAACCACGTGTATGAGCAGCGGACTGTTCTTACAATACATGCATAAATGATTAGTAGTCAGCCCATAGGTGGTTGTGAAGACGAGTAGAAAAAATTCAACCAACAAATGCCTTTGTCTGTAATTCAATCACATGTGCTTGCAGAGGACATCAAACAAACTGTGGGAAACTTTGAAGCAGAGAAGGTAATCTTTTATCAGTTAAGTATGTGTTTCCATCAGTTTCATGACCCTATCAATGAATATATGGAGTTTCACTTTTCAAATGCTTTGGAGCCTGCAAATTTTATCATTTTGCCAGCATTTGGAGGTAATATTGGTGATCCTAAGAATGTATTTATTCAGTTGTCACACTTTTATTTCTTCGTATGGATAATTTGCAGTGAAGAGAAGAATTATGTTACCAAATAGTTTGAGTGGCTATGGTGGAAGTTTGTTTTCACCTGAGAAAATTGTAAAAGTCAGTTAGAGTAGGGTCATGTATAAAAATAAGCTCATGTTCAACATTTCAGTTTTAAGTTTGCTTTTAGTATTTGAATAAGACTCCACCAACCTAATGGATAAGGAACTGGAACTACATGTTCTTGGAGCCTCATAGGGAGGTCTCCATCCCCTGCGGAGCCAGATGTTAACACATAAGATTGATCATGTAAAGGAGGATTTATGGTTTTCAGAGCCTACATTTAACCATATCTCCATGGATTGTGTCATACCATCAACTAATAACCTCCTCGAAGTGTGAAAGCTATATTTGAGTTGGCGCTGCGAACTGGTTAAGGAAGAGGGTTGTAGGTTGGATAGGTTGCAGGCATCCTGATGAAAATTCAAAATTACCAGCATCAAACTCAGGGTCATCAAGTACTCCATGAGATTTTTTTTCTTGTTTCGAGGTCAAGAAAGGGGTGTGGCCACTTGATTTTAATTTGGCGATGTGAACTGGCACAAGCGTTGCGAACCAAGACAGACACTAGGAAATGCGTTGCGAAATTTCCTGTAGTAGCTGCATTTACAAATTTGATCATAAATCCAAAACGGTGAAGTGGGTTTCTTTGAAATTATTTTGTAGAGGAAAATGATATCCTTGTTGAATTGTTGACCAAATTTCAGCCCGACCCAGTTTGGCATTTGAGAGTAACAATTAAAACTCTAGTGGGCTGCAAAATGTGTTGCAAACTCCTTATTTTGCATAATTGATTGGCGAAATTTCTTGTAGTAGCTGCATTTACAGATTTGATCATAAATCCAAAACGGTGAAGTGGGTTTCTTTGAAATTATTTTGTAGAGGAAAATGATATMCTTGTTGAATTGCTGACCAAATTTCAGCCCGACCCAGTTTGGCATTTGAGAGAAACAATTAAAACTCTAGTGGGCTGCAAAATGTGTTGCAAACTCCTTATTTTGCATAATTGATTGGATATTCGTCTTGTTGGGAGGTTGTCACCTTTCAAGGAGGGTTAGAATGACTTCTCATGGATCATTTAGATTTCAAAGGACACCTAGACCTAAGTTTTATCTCCATTAAAGACCTCATGCAATGAGTTCGAAACAATTTATTAATGACTTCCAACAATTTCCTAAAAAATAGTAGTTTGTTGAATTTTTGTCTCTTTGACTGTCGCCACCTATCTCCAAGGCTTAGAATCCAATGAAATAGATGGGATTTGACCTCCTAATGATATTTTGATGTTATTTTCTATTTAATGAAGGGGGGAACTCTTGGAGAAGGGTTGGATTCATGATCCAAGAGAGGAGAGAGCTAGAGGAGCAGTTGAATTGCTCATTTGTAAGTCTGAGGGCATGTGTTGTAGGAATTTCTTCCATTATATATTCATGAAAGTTGTGATACCAGACTGTTTTTCTCTTATTTCCATTATTTTTTATCATCTTTCGTGAGTAATATTTACAGATTTTGAAGATCAAAAGTTGCCTTTGGTTAATGAATTCATGAGCTGCAAAGGATTTGTGGTAATTGTTTGTTAATCATAGATTATTGTTCAAGTACTTTTTAATATATATTACATAAAGGATATTTGTTATGTGGATATTTTCTCTTTGTTTACCTTCTATTCTTCTATCCATCTTTGCATAAGCCTTTTGTCTCGTAGGAAGCCTGATTGCCTATGATCTGTAGAACGTTATGACTCCATGCCCAATAGAATGTATTTGTAGCAGTCTTATGCCCTCCATTTTACTCTTTTCTTGTTGATCCACTAATTATTAATTGTTTTAATTATTTAAATCAAATGGGTATTAGGCTTATCCTCTAGCAGTCTGAGGGTGACTCTCAGTGCTAATAGAAGTTACAGCCAAAACAGTGAAGGTAAAATTTTGGCACCAAAGTTATTTCCGGAGGGCATAACTCCATGCTCAGAAGTCCATTTAGAGCACAAGAGAAGTTGATGGAAATATTATGACTCAAAGAAGCCAATGGCAAAGTCAAAATGGGGTTATGGGTACTTGAAAATGTGTAGGAAGAGAAATAAGACACATGTAGCATACATGGATAAATTGGGTAAAACATCCAAAATTTATCTAAACCATAAATTTCATCTTGGAGCTTGGTTTTGATAAAATGAATAGTAGTTAGAAAGGTATTGAGGAGTAGAAGACATTTGTCAACCCATAATTTTGAATTGGGCATTATATGTTCTCACAAAATGATAAAAGAGAATGTTGTAGCAATAAATGAGTGGAAATGTCAACATGTGGAGGTTGTAACTTTTCACTCATAACTCATATTGAGGCATGAGTACAACCGTTGGAAAGTTGTTTCAAAGAGGAATCCACTCAAGGAATAAGATTCTATAATAGTGCATTAATATTATTCATAATTTGAAAATGAAGAATGACCTATAATATACTTAATAAATATTTTGCAATATGCTTAATTCTAGCAACAATTTTGCATGCAAATTCTTGTAGAATTAGAGATACATAAAAACAAACCTTAGTTACTACATGAGAACTAGAGATATGGAGGATACTCAAGGGTCTTACATAAATGAATAAGAAGTTAGAGGTCTACATGTCAGGATGGGTAATGCTGAAACTGAGTCTAATGGAAGAAGAGACAGGTAGGAGCCTGTAATTATGAGAACTTTGCAAAAAGAAGTGCATAGCTATAGGGTCGATAATGAGAGGATCATGAAGACTCAAGTAGAGATACTTCAAATTTTGAATATGCTACAAAAGAAAGTCAACAAATATTCAGGTACAAGGAAATAATCTAGTGCCAAACAAGTGGAGTTGTAATGTCCCTATTTTTGGATTCCCTTATATTGCAGTTTGGGATGCCTGCTAGACTAGCCAATTTGGGGTGACAGTGAGCTCCAGCAGTTTTGAGGAGTTTTATGGGGCCTGAATTACATTATTTATCATATTTCATCACTAGGACCCATTCCGTACAACTTGTCCTTGGTTTTGTTGCATTTCGACTATTTCTGTAATTTTGGGTTATTATTGAGCATATTTTAATTAATTACATTGAAGGTGTTATTTGGAGCTTGTTTCTTGGAGGTACACCTTAGTGTAATAGCTTGTTGGAACCGGGACAAAAATATTTACAGGATAGGATGATAAAAAGTGACTTTCAATGGCTGAAGAAGTTATAAGGGTAAATTAATCACTTTTTAGAGTAAAAAGAGTCATTAAATTAATAAAGTGGTTTTATGAAGAAATAATAAAGATGAATTAAAAGTCACTTAAATGGAAAAAAGGTGGAAGGGGGAATAAAAGAGAGATAGGGGCTTCTAATCTCTCATTCATGTTGATTGATTTTTGATGTCTAGCCTCTTGTCTAGAGAGCTCAAGGTACTTGAGGGTTTTGACTAAATAAACCCTAGAGATTAGTAAGGGAGTGAAAGATTCTCATGTTCTTGATCCAAGCTTGGAAAAGGTGGTGAAATATTCCACCCTCGCCATTCTATTTAGTTCAGGTCCATTTCAACCATTCATTTGTGAAGCAGGGAGAATTGTGAGAAGGGTTTTCTTCAAGAGGTCGGGTGCACCAGAGATCTTGGAAAAGTTCGATTTAGCATCCAGAAGAGACATATAACTCAGATATTCACTAGAATTTCTATTCCACCTCATGATATATTAGATCTTGGATATTTTAGAGATGATCTTTGAGGAGACTCATTATTTTGTACCTAGGGCGAAATATTTCTTGGAGGGGTGCACCTGGTAGTGGAAATTTTCATATTTTGCGGTTGTATTAGTTTCTACTTATTGGGATCTAGTTGTATATATCTTGGGTCAATTATTTATGAGGAGATTGGCCATTTCATTGGTGGATCAAGCCTCATCTTCAGCCAGGGTGAATTCAGACCAAGTAGGGTACATATCTTGTCATTGGGGCCATCCTTTGCTGAACAAATTACATATTTTTGGAGCAGTTGTTAGAGGGTTTCTATTGGGATACTCTTTGACTTTATTTGGCTGCATTTTTTAATGTATTTTCCAGCCATATATCAGCTGTAGAAAATACATTTCAGATTTGGAAATTATTGTATGTTGGACAACCACGTGCATATTAAATAAAGCAAGGATTTGATGTACTATCTTATGGTGTTTAATAGCTATTAGTTTATGATTTATTTGGTTATCATTGCATGTGTTTTCTTATGTATTACATGAAGAAATATGGGCCAAAATACATCCGAAAATACACTTAAATGAATTCTACAAACATTGCACACAAAGTGTTTGACAAAACACTTCAACCAACTAGCTGCAAATAAACATAAAAACAAACGCAAATTCAGGACAACCACTCATTGGGAAGGATTTTAGGTGTTTCATGTGATGTGTTTGACATAAACTTCAACCCTTAAACTTGAGTTACTTGGGACAACAAGTATTGAAGTGATTTCAAGAGAGTTGGGATCTTGTATGCCAAGTGTTTGATGAAATTACTCAACTACATAAATCTGATTTTTACATCAGATTTGGTTAGGGAACATTAGAGTGGTATTAGAGCCAATTCATGTGTCAGGCTGTGATAAAATTGTTAGGGTCCTAACTTGCACATAGGTAGAACAATATATTCAGTTGTAACAAATGTCCATATTAATAAGGCCTTTCAATAAAATAGAATAAGGCGGATGTAAGAAGACCTAATAGAAGCTTCCGCTTCCAGAAGGATCTTCCTCTAGATTCTTCTTTTTAGTATAAATAGGAGTCGAGGGTATGAGAACCCTAGCTTGGATATTATTGTAATAGAGCTCTGCTCAACTGGAGGTT
>JZKD02S0021267.1:7316-18611 GCA_000966675.3 Picea glauca
GATATTTTTAATGTTTTTCTTAAAATAATTTGTTTAAGTTAATTTTTATTTTTTTTAAGTTTGAAGATGGTTTTTGTTTATTTAAAAAGAAAAAAAAAATATTTTTGTTTTAAATTATTGTTTTCGAACCAAATTTAAATTGATTTTATTTATTTTTAGTTTTTCTTTGGGTTTCACCATTTTATTAAGTTTTGTTGTTTTTTTTTTAAATTTGAATTTTGAATATATTGTTTTCAATGTATTTTTATCTTCACTAAAAATATATATATTTGTGAAGATTTTATCTATTCTTTTTATTTTTATTTTTAATTTAAATTTAAGAAAAAAAAAAGTTACGAAATAAATTTTCAAGTGACCATTCTGTATCTAATTTTGGGTTTTTTATTCGTGTAGGGATTTGTTGTCAAGGCCACACTTTGAATTAAGTCATAATTAGCTGTAATTTTAGCATTTAGAAAAAACATTTACTTTAGGTAGAGTTATGTGTTTATTTATGTGTTGATTTTAAGGTTTTTCTAAGCAACTATTTTATCTTTTAAGGTCATGCTTGAAAAAAATTGTGATTTTGACCTAGTTAGAAGAATTGGTGCTATCGGTAGCACCACGTTTTGAGTTGGGGGTTGATTTTAGAGCTTTTTTTAGCAACCATTTTATCCTTTAAGCCCATGCTTGAAATTTTTTGTAATTTTAACCTAGTTACAAAAAAATGTGTTATCGGTAGCACCACTTTTTGATTTCGAGGTTGATTTTAAATTTTGTTTGAGAATCCATTTGGTCCTTTAAGCCTATTCTTGAAAAAAATTGTAATTTTGACCCGGTTACAAAGAATGGTTCTACCGGTAGCACCACTTTTTTATTTGGGGGTTGATTTTTATGTTTTTTATGCAAAAATATGGGTTTTAAGGGCTAGAATTCTCATTTTGAGCTCACTGTTCTCATTAAGTTGGAAACTGTGTTGTAAACCCACATAGATTTCCCAACTTATGTAACAATGACATACAATCGACATAATAATATCTTTAATACAAGATTCAAGCAATACAAATTGACCATACTAAGGATTTTGCAATATATAACATACATTGTTTTGAATAATAGGTTCAAACTTTTAATCATAACACCTTCAAATATATATTCAAGGCATAAAATGACGCCAACTGCACTCCTCGGAGCACAATCGCCTCCTCCAGGACCTTCTCTCTCTCTCTCGGCCTGAAGAGTGCCAATGCTCTTCTATCTTCCAATCGGAAGATCTGCACCCACAGTTCCTTCGCGCGACTTCCCCTCCCTCTATTTATCCGGGAAATCAGAACTCGCAGTTTCGCGAGTTCTAAGTTGAATTATGGGCTCTCAATTCCCCGAGACCCGAGATGTTGGTCAACCGCTGACTTTTCTTACTCCACTATCAGAACTTCGCTCTACCGCTTCTCGCTACTTGTTACACCAAGCGCTTGAGGCTCCAACCTCCGATACGCAATAAACCGAAACATCGATCTCGCGATATCACCCTCTCATGCCTTCTCTACTCACGCATCCAAACGACTCCTACCTCGACTTCCAATGTCCGAGGCATCGACCCTCCGAGGGCTATGCCACCTGTCTTCCACTATCACCTGTGGCCCAAGCTACTTATGTGGCTGTCGAGATGTCACACTTCGCACTCTCACGATTTCCGTTGCGTAAAGTTGGAGTCTTACCTCACGAACTCCCAATATGCCAATCCACGAGTAGAATCCACGCTCCTCATGGTTTCGATCGACGCTCCTGCCCTCCTAAACTGCGAACTTTCTTCCACTCCTACACTGTAGCCTTCTCGCACCTCCACAAGATCCAATGGCCCTCAGATTCTCATGAATTCTCCTTGGAGAATTCCAACTGTCCATTTTTCCCGATGAAATCCTCGAAATGACGAGCCGCTCTTCCGTAGGACTTTATCACCCTACACACAAACCTGCAACTTTCCCAGAAAGCCTTCCAAGAACGACTTGTCTATATCCCCCTCTGATGAATTTGAAGGTCTATCCTTCCTAGGCTTCTCTCATGACTTCTGAGACTCTTCAAGAGAACTCTTTTCATGCACTCCTTGTGACAAATCTTCAACACGCCTAAGTGTCGAAGTTTCAACTCTGCGCACTCCTGCAGCAACAGTCTTTCAACCCTTTGCTTAGAATCGCAACTCTGAGTCTTTGTCTAGCCTGCGCATGCCTTGCATGGCTCTGGTTCCTATCTTCACATTCGAAGAGATGAGAAAAAAATCTATCTCTAATTGAACCCTGCAGTCATGCACTCCTTGCGGAAAATCTTCAACACGCCTAAGTGTCGAAGTTTCAACTTTGCGCACTCCTGCAACAACATTCTTTCAACCCTTTGCTCAGAATCGCAACTCTGAGTCTTCGTCTAGCTTGCGCACGCCTTGCATAGCTCTGGTGCCTATCTGCACATTAGAAGAGATGAGAAGAAAATCTATCTCTAATTGAACCCTGCAGTCACACACTCCTTGCAGACAAATTCAACTGCACTCCTTGCAGGAATTCTCTGGCTCACTTAGAGAAAACAATTGAAACTCATTCACTCTTCCTCTTAGACTTCAATTTGAAACATCAAATCACATACACAGCATATACAAATCAAATTCATGACAAGAAGCAAATATTCATGAGCATAACATCAGCACACAGAGAATAGACACACAACCATGGAATTGAATCAATGCTTTCTTCTATTAACTCAATGCTTGTACATGGGTGTTCATACAATTTCTTTGCTTGCTCTTCTACTCTTCTTGCTTCAATTACTCAGAATAATCTCTTCTAATGATACAACAATACAAGGAGGGTGTCTATTATCCATTTTCTCTCTCGAGCTCTAAAACTATCAAATCTAGAATTAAATTCCTATCTACCTGCATTAAATCTATTAAATTCCTTCCTATATACTAAGGACGAGAGCTTAAAGGCTCAAGGTCCCCCTTTACATTACAAGTGCACTTATTTATAAATGACTTCATTAAAGAGTGGTGCAGCAACTTCCAAGTATTTCAAAATGTGTGCTGACGTTGTCCAGCTGTTTCCTCTCAATGTGTTGGCTCGCTTGATGTGTTGTCGATGCTCCTGCATCATACTCCTCGACTTGAAAATTTTCATGGGCTCCTGTCCATGAGATCCTACATGGTCTGTCCATGCTTTTGTATCACTTCTTCATTTTCCCAACTAGCATCTTCGACTGGGTGATTCTTCCATTTCACCAGGTACTCGAAGTACTGCTTCTGCCTGGTCTTTCTGCCCACTCCTTTGTCCAGTATGCATTCCATCTACGGCTTCTCTGCAACTGGTAATTGCTTCTGCCACTGGATCACTGGTTCCTCAGTTCTAGTCTCTGCTTCTCTAGCCCTGTATGGGTATAAATCTGAAACATTAAATATCAGAGATATTCCAATGCCATCCAGCAACTCAATTTCATAAGCGTTCTCTCCAAATTTCTTTAGGATACTGCATGGCCCAATTTTCTTCATTTTGAGCTTGTTGTGTGTTCCCCTTGGGAACCTTTCCTTCCTCAGATGTGCTAGAACAAGATCCCTAACTTAAAACTAAAGTTTTCTTTGATGTTGATCTGCTCTGCATTTATAATCCTGATTTAAATCTATCAATCGCTGCTTCACCTTACTGTGAAGTTCCTTCATCGCTTCAGCGAACTCTTCTGCACTAGCGTTGCTAGTCACAGTCTGATCTGACTCCCTGAGTTCAGAAACTCCTCTCGGTTGTGTCCCTTACACAATCTGAAATGGACTTTTGCCTGTACTACGATTCATAGAATCATTGTATGCAAACTCTGCTTGTGGCAATATGTTGTCCCAGCTACCATGGTGCTCTGTCACCAAGCTTCTCAGCAAGTCTCTCAGACTTCTGTTGACCACCTCTATTTGTTCGTCTGTCTGCGGATGGTATGCTAAACTAAATGCGAAGTTAGTCCCTAGCTTCTTCCATAGCATCCTCCAAAAATGACCTATGAATTTTGTATCCCTGTCCGAGACTATGCTTCTCGGCAATCCATGAAGTTTAACAACCTCTTTGAAAAACAAGTTTGCGATGTGGGTCGCATCGCTGGTCTTCTAACATGGAATAAAATGTGACATATTTGAAAACTTGTCTACCACCACAATTATGGAATCAACCCCTCTTTGCGTCCTCGACAAACCCAATATAAAATCCATGCTAATCGCTTCCCATGGCCTTTCTAGTACGGGCAATGGTTGATAAAGACCTGCATTCTGCTTTCTCCCCTTCAAGTGTTGACAAATCTTGCATATGTCAACAAATCGTTTGACATCAGCTCGCATGCCTGGCCAAAAATATGATTCACTTAGCTTTGCGAATGTTTTTTCGTGGCCAAAGTATCCTGCCAAGCCTCCGCTGTGTTTTTCTTTCAACAAATTCTCCCTCATGGTGCAGTTTGGAATACATAGTTGGTTGCCTCTGAACAACAATCCCTCCTGGATCATGTATTCTATCCATGGGCTCTGATCCCTGAGAATGGGATTCTTAGCTGCTTCATATGCTTCTCCAAAGTCTGCATCTCCTGCGTACATGTCCTTCAGATTTTCAAAACCTAAGGTTCTGACTCGGAATTCCTGCAACAATAAACATTTCCTGCTCAAAGCATCAACCACTTTGTTAGCAGCACCCAAAATATGCTTGATCACAAACGTGAAATTGTGCATATACTCTACCCATTTTGCATGCTTCTAGTTCAACTTCTCCTGTTGACTCAAAAACTGCAATGCATGATTATCACTGTACAATACAAATTCTTTTGGGATCAAGTAGTTCCTCCACTTCTTTAATGCCTGTATGATGGCATAAAACTCTTTATCATACGTGGAGTATTTCAGCTTTGCGTCATCCAGCTTCTCACTGAAATAGGCAACTGGTCTGTCCTCCTGACTCAAGACCACTCCTATGGCATATCCGCTTACATCACACTTCACTTGAAATGTATTCTTGAAGTCTGAAAACACCAACACTAGTTGCTCTGTGATCTTCCACTTCAACAGATTGAAGCTCTTCTTAGCCTTCGTTGTCCAGTGAAAAATTTTATGTCGCTTCTTCACTGTGTCCATCATTGCTGCGCTAATCCCACTAAAATTCTTGATGAACTTTCGGTAGAAACTAGCTAACCCGTGGAAACTTTTCACCTCGAAAATATTTCTCGGTGATGGCCAATTCTTGATCACTTCCACTTTCTCTGGATCCATCTTCAACTCATTCGCTGAAATAACAAAACCCAAATAAATGAGCTCTGTCTGCATAAATGAGGATTTCTTCATATTAATCAACAGCTTCTCCTGCTGTAGCTTCCTCATCACAATAGCCAAATGCTTCAAGTGTTTAGCCTTGGTCTTACTGAAAACCAATATATCATCTAAATATACGACGACAAATTTCCTGATGAATTCCCATAGGACTTCATTCATCAGTCTCATGAATGTGCTCGGCGTGTTTGTCAAACCAAACAGCATGACCAGCCATTCGTACAAACCTTCGTTTGTATTGAATGTTGTCTTCCATTCATCACACTTCCTCATGCGAATCTAATGATATCCGCTCTTCAGATCAATCTTTGAAAAGTAATTTTTCCCGCTAAGGCAATCCATCAGATCATCCATTCTCGGTAGTGGAAATTTGTACCTGATGGTAATTTTGTTGATCGCTCTCGAGTCAGTGCACATTCTCCAACCTCCATCCTTCTTCAGACTAAGCACTGTTGGAACAACACATGGACTCATACTTTCTCTGACCAATCCTTTATCCAATAGCTCCTGGACCTACCTTTTGACTTCTTCGTTCTCCTGTGGCATCAACCTATACACAACTTTAATCGGCAAACTGGCTCCAGGTATGAGATCAATGTGATGACTCACACTCCTCATCAGTGGCAATGAACGAGGTAATTCATCCACGATGATGTCAGCGAACTATCCCAGCAGTTCCTAAATCTCATCTAGCAAGTCATCCACTCTTGTGCTAGTCAGGACAATCCTTGGTTTCCTAACCATAAAGAATTGTGGATCTTCCTTCTTCTCCATCTCTGTAAGAAGCTCCTTCCCACTCATGGGAAGTATTGTGCTTCTTAATTCCAGTTTCACCTCCTTATCCTTTATCAAAAGCAACCTATGTGTCCTCCCATCCTTCTCTAAGGTGTATGTGTTCATCCTCCCATCATGAACCACATTTCGGTCATATTGCCATGGTCTACCCAGCAAGACATGCCATACATCCATGGAAATAACATCACATAAGACCTTATCCTTATATTCACCCATCTTGAAATCAAATATACATTGTTTAGTGACACTCACCTAATGTCCTTTTTGTAGCCACAAGACTTTGTATGGACTCGGGTGATCAGTTGTCTCCAGCTCTAGTTTCTCCACCATCTCAGTTGAAACGAGATTATCTGTGCTTCCGCTGTCCACAATAACCTTTCACTTCCAGCCCTTGGTCTTGCACGTGGTTCTGAATAGTCTGGTCCTCTGAGATATTTCCTCCACCTCCTTCTTAGGTGTCAAAAGAACTTTATGCACCGTCAGTGACTTCCCACTTCCGGTGTCTTCATTCTCAACATCACGCCTCTGTGCCTCAGCGATGTGAGATTCTCCTCTGTTCGTTTTCCTGTCTAGACAATCAACGACTTTATGTCCATCCTTCCCACATGTAAAACATGTGATGATTCCTCCTCTGCCTCTTCCTCTACCTCTGGTACGAGGAAAAGTGTTTGCATCAGCATAATCTCCTCGCTGCTCATTTTGTTGCCCTCTTTGTTCAACATGTGGTCCTCATTGTGAGGTCCCACCTCTTTCAATCTTACCCTGAGGTTTCTTCCATTCCTCCTTGGTCTTCTGATATTTCTCCTGGGCAACTGCCTTGCCTCTGGGCTGACTCCTACCTTGCTCTCTTTGATTTTGCTTATGGCTCAGCTTCTCCTCGGCTTTCAGAGCCATCTGGCAAGCATCCTCCACCGTTCATATGGTTGCCATGCTTAATTCATCCTGAATGTCATATCTTAGACCATTCAGATATCTGGAAACTTTCTCATCATCGCTCTCCGAATGACCTGCTTTGATATTGAGCTTGTAAAACTCTTCGGTGTATTGCTTCACCGTCATCAATTTTTGTCTCAGGTTTTTCATTTGCCTAAACAATGTGATTTGGTAGTCCCTTGGGATGAACTTTGCCTTCATCTTAGCAATCATTCAATCCCATATTTTAATCTTTTGTTTACCTTTGGAACGTCTATCTCCCTGTAGCTCGTCCCACCACAATGCTGCATGTCCCTTCAACTTTGTGACAGCATGCCTTACCTTCTTATCCTCTTAGATATCTTCATAATCGAAGTAGGTGTCAAGAACCCTGATCCATTCCAACAACTCTTCTGCATCCAGGCTTCCTTCATAAGCTCGAATATCCATTTTTGTCTTCGAACTCATCTCGGTGATAGCTTTAATCAATTGCTTAGTTGATGCATCCTATGCTGTGACCTCTTCTTCATGTCCAGCTTCCTCTTCAACTTCGAAATCACTAAGATCCCCTGAACCAACTCTACGTCTTTATGTTGTCTCCATCTCCTCGAGCCTTGCTCGAAGATCTCTCATTTGTCGCTCCATTTCTGGATTTCCTGCTGGCCTACCTCCTCTTCGCACATCCCTATCCTCCAGACTAGGTGATTGCCTTTCTCTCCTGGGCGGCATGATGAATCTTGTCTCTCTCTGCTACAGAAAACAAAGAGTCTTCCCGCTCTGATACCACTCTGACACCAACCACACTCCTTGGAGCACGATCGCCTCCTCTAGGACCTTCTCTCTGTCTCTCAGCCTGAAGAGCACCAATGCTCTTCTATCTTCCAATCAGAAGATCTGCACCCACAGTTCGTTCGCACGACTTCTCCTCCCTTTATTTATCCGGGAAATCGAAACTCGCAGTTTCGCGAGTTCTAAGTTGAATTATGGGCTCTCAATTCCCCGAGACCCGAGACGTTGGTCAACTGCTGAATTTTCTTACTCCACTATCGGAACTTCGCTCTACTGCTTCTCACTACTTGTTATGCCAAGTGCTTGAGGTTCCAACCTTCGATACGCGATAAACCGAAACGTCGATCTCGCAATCTCACCCTCTTGCGCCTTCGCTACTCACGCATCCAAATGACTCCTACCTCGAATTCCGATGTCCAAGGTGCCGACCCTCCGATGGCTATGTCACCTGTCTTCCACGATCGCCTATGGCCCATGCTACTTATGTGGTTGTTGGGATGTCTCACTTTGCACTCTTGCGATTTTCGTTGCGTAAAGTTGGAGTCTTACCTCACGAACTCCCGATATGCCAATCCACGAGTAGAATCCACGCTCCTCGTGGTTTCGATCGACGGTCCTGCCCTCCTTAACTGCAAACTTTCTTCCGCTCCTACTCTGTAGCCTTCTTGCACCTCCGCAAGATCCAATAGCCCTTAGATTCTCGTGACTTCTCCTTGGAGAATTCCAACTGGTCATTTTTCCCGATGAAATCCTCGAAATGACGAGCCGCTCTTCTGTAGGACTTTGTCACCCTACACACAAACCTACAAATTTCCCAGCAAGCCTTCCAAGCATGACTTGTCTATATCCCCCTCTGATGAATTTGAAGGTCTATCCTTCCTAGGCTTCTCTCATGACTTCTGAGCCTCTTCAAGAGAACTCTTTGCATGGACTCCTTGCGGCAAATCTTCAACATGCCTAAGTGTCAAAGTTTCGACTCTGCGCACTCCTGCAACAACAGTCTTTCAACCCTTTGCTCAGAATCACAACTCTGAGTCTTCGTCTAGCCTTCGCACGCCTTGCATGGCTATGGTGCCTATCTGTACATTCGAAGAGATGAGAACAAAAGATATCTCTAATTGAACCCTGCAGTTATGCACTCCTTACGGACAAATTCAACTGCACTCCTTGCAGGAATTCTCTGGCTCACTTAGAGAAAACAATTGAAACTCATTCACTCTTCCTATCAGACTTCAATTCGAAACATGAAATCACATACATAGCATATACAAAGCAAATGCATGACAAGAAGCAAATATTCATGAGCATAACATCAACACACAGAGAATAGACACACAACCATGGAATTGAATCAAAGCTTTCTTCTATTAATTCAATGCCTATACATGGGTGTTCTTCATACAATTTCTCTACTTGCTCTTCTACTCTACTTTCTTCAATTACTTAGAATAATCTCTTCTAATGATACAACAATACAAGAAGGGTATCTTTTATCCGTTTTCCCTCTCGAGCTCTAAAACTATCAAATCTAGAATTAAATTCCTATCTACCTACATTAAATCTATTAAATGACTTCCTATCTACTAAGGACAAGAGATTAAAGGCTCAAGGTCCCCCTTTACATTACAAGTGCGCTTCTTTATAAATGACTTCATTAAAGAGCGGCGCAACAACTTCCAATTATTTCAAAATGTGTGTTGGAAATGTCTAGTTGTTTCCTCTCAATGTGTTGGCTCGCTTGATGTGTTGTCGATGCTCCTCCATCACAAAATAAGCATACCATATAAACTCAGTGTTGGTTTGTTGTGATATATACAGAAGGATATATACATGAAGCATTAAAAATAACTCAATTAAATCAATCTGCCTCAGCATAGTGCTTCATATGTGAACCATTCATTGGGAATGGAAATAATCACTCTTCCATGTCTTTAAACAAATAAGAGTTGTTACGTATGACATAGACGATTTTATATGACCCTAGCCACAAATTTAGAAACTTGAAATTCTTTCGTTTATCAACATGAGTTGCATCCCAAAACAATACTTTATCGTCAACATTGAAAACAACATATTTTCCTTTCTTATCGAAATACATTTTAACTATTTGTATCCTTCTCTTTAAATTTTCTATAACATTCTTTCTTTTTTCTTCTAAGGAAAGAAAAGTGTTAATTCTTTGGTAAATATCATTTTTTTTCAATTCTTCTACATGTAATGCTAATATAAGTGAGGTAAGTTCCTATTCTGCATGCATGATGGCTTCTTGGCCATATAGTATCTGAAAGGGATTATGGATAGTGTTGGGATTAGTTGTAGTTATATATGCGCAAATAGCATAAGTAAGTAGTGTGTACCATTGAAGAATCTTATCATCTATTATTATCTTTAGAATTTTGATCAGATTTTTATTAGTTGATTCAACTTACCCATTTCCTTGCGAACAATAGGCAGAAGAGGCGAAATATTTAACACCAAATTTGTTAACAAATTGAGGGAATTTCGAGGAAATAAATTGTGTACCATTATCATACACAATTTCAATAGGAAGACCAAAGCGAGAGAAAATGTTTGATTCCAAGAAAGAAATTATATGTTCATCTTGTGCATGTTTGAGTGGTACAACCTCAGTCCATTTAGTGAAGTAGTATGTAGTTGTGTGTATAAAAAGGTTTCCTACAAAAGATGGAGGATTAATGGGGCCAATGAAATCTAAACCTCATTTAGAAAATGGAAAATAAGGAAGAACATGTTGCAGAGGCATAAGAGAAAATTGTCCTCTACAAGTCAATTTTTGAAATTTATCACAAGCCCTTGCAAATTTAAAATAATATTGAAAAATAGAATGCCAATAATACAATGTTCTTACAATTTTGAAAGTAGTAGTATTTCCTACAAAATCACCAACAATGTCTAAATTTGAATATGTTGATCCATCTATTTGTTTTACAATTTTTTGGGTTGTGGTATCATCAATACACGATGATTACAATCCACTAGTAGATCTTTGAAATAATGAATTTGCCAAAATGAGATACTTGGAGGTTTAAATAAGAAAGTTCTTTCATTGATGATATTATAAATGATCGGGAAATTTTTGGTATTGTCAGTAGTAAATTATATCTTTGCACCAAGGTTGTTCAATGAATTCAAGATTTTAATTTTTGATAAAGAAGAGAGATGATAAAGAATTCTAATTTTATTCAAAATAATCACTTGGTTCAGTGTGTTGAACCAAGTGAACTGTTAAATCACGTATCTCAATAGTCTTGGAAATAGTAATTTTTAAATCATGTTCTTTAATATTTGCAAGCCAATGTGAAATTTTTCTTGAAATATGAGTATGTTAAAGAAAAACCTTGCCAAGAGGTAAAGGGACTTTTACCTGTGTGTTCTTGCTAAGAATGAAGTGGTAAAATTTATCTATGGCCTTAACTAGATCATAACAATATTTATCAATACAATAATGCTTCATTTTATGATTGGATAAG
>JZKD02S0021278.1:15179-26763 GCA_000966675.3 Picea glauca
GAAACCCTGCACACTCAATGAAACTGAGTCAATAGCACCTGTATATAGAAATAGTAAAACATCTTGTCATCAATCATGATGCATCATCATCAAGGTTAAGTGGTTCATCATCATACAAATCCAGATCACTTGTGAGCAAGTGTCCTCAAAGAATAAGTTTTGTCAGTGCGCCAGAGCGGGATGTTACAGAAGGGATACAGAATCATTGATCTTTCCTCGGACCATCTTATCATTGAATTGAGTATCTAGTTCAAGGAAAGTGTCTAGCATGTACCTCAGCAGCCGCATGAAAACACCTTTATTCTTCCACCTATCAAAGATGGTGAGCATGTACATGATGACTCTTCTTCGAATGAGAGCTCTAATTCATAGGATTTGGATGATCTAGATACAAAGTCAATACAGTTAGATGTAGAGTCAGTGCATGCAGAAGTAAATGCAGAGCTAGAGCAGAGGCCCAAGTGGTCCAAGACTACTCTTTAGGATGCAAGAGATATTGTTGGGGATCCAAATGATACTAGGAAGAATCAATATGATTTAGAGGAGCCTCCTCTTGCACTCACTCCCACTGAATCGATGCCACCTAGTAATATTTTCTCGGTTCAGTCTTCAGATCCACAGTCCTATGGTGAGGCTGTTGGAAATCCCTTTTGGGAATCCACCATGCAAGAGTACAACTCCCTCTTCAAGAACCAGACTTGGGATCTGGTTCCCCTTTCTTCAGGAAGGAAACTTTTCAGGTGCAAATGGGTCTACATAACCAAGAGCGCAACAGATGGACAAGTTAGCATATACAATGCCAGTCTAGTTTCCAAAGGCTTTCAGCAAGTGAATGGCATTGATCATGATGAGACCTTTGTTCCAGTAGCGAATATGGATTCGATACATTTGACACTTTCCATTGTGACATCCAAGGGATGGGAAGTCCATCAGATGGACGTGAAGAATGCATTTTTTCATGGCGATATCTCTAAGGAGATCTATATGGAGCAACCCCAAAGATTTATGCAGGATTTATCTTTGCTCTGTCGACTGAAGAAGTATATTTATGGCCTCAAGTAGGCTCCAAGGGCATGGTATTCCAGGATGGACTCCTACCTATTGTCACATAAATTTGTACATTGTAAGTCATACCCGAATGTTTACATGCTCAGGATGACCGATTCACTTCTACTCCTAGTTTTTTATGTTGATGATTTGTTGATCATTGGTTGCTCGACTTCAGTGATTGTTGTAGTCAAGAGGATTTTTCATGATAGGTTCTTGATGACGGACATGGTTCTGCTACATTTCTTCCTTGGACTCGATATTAGTCAACATGCATCAGGAATAAAACTATCTCGGGCCAAGTATGCACGAGATCTCCTTGAGATATTTCACATAACAAACTACAAGTCTTCCTCGACTCCCTTCCTATCAGGAGTCAGACTTGAGGATGTTGGGGAGACTCCACTGGTTAACAACACATTGTACATACAACTAGTGGGGATATTTTTGTATCTCCCACACTCCAGACCAGACCTCTCCTATGTCATTTGAGTAGTCTCCAAGTTCATGCAGGAGTCGCATGATCTATATTGGAAGGATGCAAAGTGTATCCTTCAATGCGTACATGGAACCATCACCTTTGGGATTCAATATGCAACATACTCTACATTGGACCTTATCGGACTCACTAATTTTGACTAGGTTGGCAATAACATTGATCAGAAGCCCACATCTGGTTACTTAGTCAGTCTTGGTTCCAGGCCTATATGTTGGTTGAGCAAGAAGCAGGCTATTATTTATCTATCTTCAACCAAGGTAGAGTATTGATGGGTAGTTAACATAACCACTATGTTTATGTGGCTACAACATTTTCTCAATGAGTTGGGAATTCAGTTTCATCGACCGATCGTCATCTGGTGTGACAACCAGAGCACTCTGAAGTTCTGCAGAGATCTGGTTCAGAGGAAATAGGAAAAGCACTTCGAGATCCACATGCACTACATATGAGACTTAGTACATGAGGTGATCATCGACTTGTAGTTTTTTCCTTCGGTAGAACATACTACAGCCATCTTCACCAAGACCTTCACTGAGAAGAAGTTCCATTCTCTGCACAGTTGTCTTGGAGTGAAGGACATAGTTTCCTAACAACTGTTGGTTCTTCCATTTTTACATACATTTTACTTTGATGGGGGGATTTTCCCATGAGGTTTTCCCTCTTACCTTGTTTATTTTACTATATCTTTTGTATCTGGGTACCTAACATGGCCTTGTTATCAGGACCCATTCTTTATTTTCACCATAATCATGTTAAGGGGGGGTGTTGGAGATACTTCGCACACACCTAGGATTTCTTTTTCCTATGGTTTTCCCTATCTCTATTAGTCACTATCCAATCTCCTATAGTCTCATTATCTAGTCTCCTATGTATATTAGTCATTATCCATATCATCAATGCATGCATATTTAAATCTAACACTACCATGACACCATAATGATATTTAAATCTGACACTACCATGACACCATAATGATGCCATCGATGCATGCAATACTTAGCACCATTGATACAACACCATATCGACATGCATATATTTATGTTGTTGATTAAACAATAAATGAAAAGAGGTATTTTTCATCACAACTATGACACACATACATTGTTTATACAATGTAGAACCTGAAAGAAAAATGAAAAAGGGTGAAGCAAACTTAAAACTTCTGTAAACCAATTTGTGTACTTTGAAAGAAAAATAGGGTTTATGTTTTACATGATGAAATGATGATGGAGACAAGTGGGTGTGTGAGTCATATTTGAGTCCATAAACCATCCCATATAATTAAGGCATGAAAATATTCTATCCATGTCAAATTTCAGTTCATACAGAAACCATTTGAAAAAAAATTCAAAATTGGTCCCATTCACAAGTCACGGTTTCCCATGTCTAGTTGGAGTATAATATTTTTTTTTTGTTCCTTTTAAAATTCATTCAACACACATATTCCCACATCTAGTAATGCAAGGACATCTAATAGCATCAATAAACAAGTACTAGTTGATATAAATTGCGCAAGCTTCATCAATTATTTCTTGTCTTTTTTTTTTCTCTCATCTAAGTACTTCTTTACTCCATAAATTAAAGAATATTAGTAGGAAATCAATATTTAAATACAAAATTCCCTTTACTACCTTCTTCTTGCCACCAAACGCATGGGCCTAATTGGCATGATGTTGGTTTTGTACAACATAGAAGATTAAAATAAAGAGCATGACCATGACGATGGGTATATTGTTGGGAGTTCCATGCACCATGACATTAATCCGAGAAAGTTTGAATGAAACGATGTGGGGATAGGATATACAAAGTGGGTGTGTGAGTCATCTTTGAGTTTGAAAAACCTCCTATATCATCAATGCATGCATATTTAAATCTGACACTACCATGACAAGATAAGGATATTTAAAGTTGACACTACCATGACACCATAATGATGCCATCGACGCATGCAATACTTAGAAAATTTGATACAACACCATCTCGACATGCATATTTTTATGGTGTTGATTAAAAAATAAACGAAAAAGAGGGATTTTTCATCACAACTATCACACACATACATTGCATATACAATGTAGAACCTGAAAGAAAAATAAAAAAAGGATTATGCAAAATTAAAACTTGTGTCAACCAATTTGTGTACTTTGAAAGAAAAATAGGGTTTATTCTTTACATGATTAATTGATGATGGAAACAAGTGGGTGTGAGTCAAATTTGAGTCCAAAAACGCTACCATATTATTAGGGAATGTGAATAGTCTATCCATTTCAAATTTCAGTGCACACAGAAGCAGTTTGAAAACATTTCAATGTTGGCCCCATTCACAAGTCATTGTTGCCCATGTCTAGTCCTAGTACAATGTTTTTTCATTGTTCCTTTTAAAATTAAATCGACACACATGTTCCCGCATCTAGTGCTACAAGGACATGTAATAACATCGATAAACAAGTACTAGTTGATATAAATTACACAAGCTTCATTAGCTATTTCTTTTCTTTGTATTTTTCTCTCATCTAAGTACTTCTTTTCTCCATAAATTAAAGACTAATAGTATGAAATCATTATTTAAATACGAAATTCCCTATAGCGACTTCGTCTTGCCACCAAACGCATGGGCCTAATTGGCATGATGGTGTTTTTGTACAACATAGACGATGAAAATAAAGGGAATGACCATAACAATGGGTATATTGCTCGAAGTTCGATGCACCGTGACATTAATCCGAGAAAGTTTGAATGAAATGAGGCTGGGATTAGATATATAGAGTGGGTGTGTGAATCATATTTGAGTTTGGAAACCCTCCCATATCAGCAATCCATGCATATTTAAATATGACACTATCATGAAACCATAATGATATTTATATATGACACTACCATGACACTATAATGATGTCATCGACGCATGCAATACTTAGCAACATTGATACGACACCATCTCGACATGCATATTTTTATGGTGTTGATTAAACAATGAACGAAAAGAGGGATTTTTCATCACAACTATAACACACATACATTATATATACAATGTAGAACCTGAAATAAAAATGAAAAAAGGTTGATGCAAACTTAAAACTTGTGTCAACCAATTTGTGTACTTTTAAAGAAAAATAGGGCTTATCATGGTTTACATGATGAATTGATGATTGAAATAAGTGGGTGTGTGAGTCATATTTAATTCCAAAAACCCTCCCATACTGTTAAGGCATGAAAATAGTTTATCCATGTCAAATTTCAGTGCATACAGAAACAATTTGAAAACTTTTCAACATTGGCCCCATTCACAGGTCATTGTTTCCCACGTCTAGTCATAGTACAATATCTTTTCATCGTTCCTTTTAAAATTCATATGACACAAACATTCTCGCATCTATTACTGCAAGGACATGTAATAACATCAATAAACAAGTATTGGTTGATATAAATTGCACAAGCTTCATCAGTTATTTCTTTTCCTTGTTTTTTTCTCTCATCTAAGTACTTCTTTGCTCGATAAATTAAAGACTATTAGTACCAAATCATTATTTAAATATGAAATTCCCTCTAGTGCCTTCTTCTTGCCACCAAACATATGGGCCTAATTGGAATGATAATGGTTTTGTACACCATAGGTGATGAAAATAAAGAGCACAGCCATGACGATGGGTATATTGTTGGGAGTTCCATGCACCGCGACATTAATCTAAGAAAGTTAGAATGAAATGAGGTCGGAATCGGATATATAGAGTGGGTGTGTGAGTCATATTTGAGTTTGGAAACCCTCCCATATCATTAATGCATGCATATTTCAATATGATACTACCATGACACCATAATGATATTTAAATATGACACTACCATGACACCATAATGATGCCATCGACGCATGCAATACTTAGAGACATTGATACAACACCATCTCGACATTCATATTTTTATGGTGTTTATTAAAAAATGGACGAAAACATGGATATTTCATCACAACAATGAAACACATATATTGTATATAAAATGTATAACTTGAAAGAAAAATGAAAAAAGACTATTGCAAACTTAAAACTTGTGTCAACCAATTTGTGTACTTTGAAATAAAATTAGGGTTTATGGTTTACATGATGAATTGATGATGGAAACAAGTGGGTGTGTGAGTCATATTTGAATCCAGAAACCATCCCATATCATTAAGGTGTGTGAATATTCTATCCATGTAAACTTTCAGTGCATACAGAAACATATTGAAAAAATTTCAACATTGGCCCCATTCACAGGTCATTGTTGCCTATGTCTAGTCCTAGTACAATGTCTTTTCATTATTCCTTTTAAAACTCATTCGACACACACATTCCCACATCTAGTACTACAAGGAAATGTAATAACGTCAATAAACAAGTACTAGTTGATATAAATTGCACCAACTTCATCAGTTATTTCTTGTCTTTGTTTTTTTCTCTCATTTAAGTATTTCTTTGCTCCATAAATTAAAGACTATTAGTATGAAATCATTATTTAAATACAGAATTCCCTCTAGCACATTATTCTTTCCACCAAACACATGGGCCTAATTGGCATGATGTTGGTTATGTACAACATAGGCGATGACAATAAAGAGCATGACCATGACGTTGGGTATATTTTTTGGAGTACCATGCACTGTGACATTAATCTGAGAAAGTTCGAATGAAACGAGATCGTTATTAGATATATAGAGTGGGTTTGTAAGTCATATTTCAGTTTGGAAACCCTCCCATATCATAAATGCATGCATATTCAAATATGACACTACCATGACACCATAATGATATTTAAATATGACACTGCCATGACACCATAATGATTCCATCGATGCATGCAATACTTAGAGCCATTGATACAACACTATGTCAACTTGTATATTTTTATGGTGTTGATTAAACAATGAAATAAAAGAGGGATTTTTCATCACAAATATGACACACATACATTGTATATACAATGTAGAACCTGAAAGAAAAATGAAAAAAGGTTGATGCAAACTTAAAACTTGTGTAAACCAATTTGTTTACTTTGAAAGAAAAATAAGGTTTATGTTTTACATTATGAAATGATGATGGAAACAAGTGGGTGTGTGAGTCATATTTGAGTCTAGAAACCCTCCCATATCATTAAGGCATGTGAATATTCTATCCATGTCAAATTTCAGTGCATACAGAAATAGTTTGAAAAAATTTCAACTATGGTCCCATTCATAGGTCATTGTTGCCCATGTCTAGTTGTAGTACAATGTATTTTTGTTTTTCCTTTTAAAATTCGTTCGGAAAACGTTCCCTCATCTAGTACTGCAAGGAAATTTAATAACATCGATAAACAAGAACTATTTGATATAAATTTCACAACCTTCATCAATTATTTCTTGTCTTTGTTTTTTTCTCTCATCTAAGTACCTTTTTGCTCCATAAATTAAAGACTATTAGTACAAAATCATTATTTAAATACAAAACTCCCTCTAGCACCTTCTTCTTGCCACAAAATGCATGGTCCTAATTGGCATGATGTTGGTTTTTCACAAAATAGGCGATGAAAATAAAGAGCACGACCATGATGATGGGTATATTGTTGGGAGTTCCATCCACCACAACATTAATCAGAGAATGTTCAAATGAAATGAGGGTGGGATCAAATATATAGAGTGGGTGTATGAGTCATATTTGACTTTGGAAACTCTCCCATATCATCAATTCATGTACATTTAAATCCAACACTACCATGACACCATAATGATATTTAAAGATGACACTACCATGACACCATAATGATGCCATCGACGCATGCAATACTTAGCAACATTGATACAACATCATCTCGACATGCATATTTTTATGGTGTTGATTAAAAAATGAATGAAAAAAAGGGATTTTTCATCAAAAATATGAAACATATACATTAATATACAATGTAGAACCTGAAATAAAATGAAAAAAGGTTGATGCAAACTTAAAACTTGTGTCAACCAATTTATGTACTTTGAAAGAAAAATAGGGTTTATGGTTTACATGATGAAGTGATGATGAAAAAAATTGGGTTTGTGAGTCATTTTGATTCCATAAACCCTCTCATATTGTTAAGGCATGTAAATAGTCTATCTATGTCAAATTTCATTGAATACAGAAAATGTTTGAAAAAAATTCAACGTTGGCCCCATTCACATGTCACTATTGCCCATATCTAGTCCTAGTACAATGTATTTTCGTTGTTCCTCTTAAAATTCATTCGACACACATGTTCCCACATCTATTACTACAAGGAAATGTAATAACATTGATAAACAAGTACTGGTTTATATAAATTGCACAATCTTCATCAGTTATTTCTTGTCTTTGTTTTTTTCTCTCATCTAAGTACTTATTTTCTCCATAAATTAAATACTATTAGTACAAAATCATTATTTAAATATGAAATTCCCTATAGCGCCTTCTTCCTTCCACCAAAAACATGTGCCTTATTGGCATGATTTTGGTTTTGTACAACATAAGCGATGAAAATAAATAACGCAACCATGACGATGAGTATATGGTTCGGAGTACCATACACCACGTCATTAATCCGAGAAATTTTGAACGAAATGAGACTGAGATCGGATATGTAGAGTGGGTGTGTGAGTCATATTTGAGTTTGGAAACCCTTCCATATCATCAATGCATGCATATTTAAATCTGACATTGACATGACACCATAATGATATTTAAATATGACACTACCATGACACCATAATGATGCCATCGACGCATGCAATACTTAGCGACATTGATAAAACACCATCTCAACATGCATAATTTATGGTGTAGATTAAACAATGAATGAAAATAGGGATTTTTCATCACAACTATGACACACATACATTGTATATACAATGTAGAACCTAAAATAAAAATTGAAAAAGGCTAATGCAAAATTAAAACTTGTGTCAACCAATTTGTGTACTTTGAAAGAAAAATAGGGTTTATTGTTTACATGATGAATTGATGATGGAAACAAGTGGGTGTGTGAGTCATATTTGAGTCCAGAAACCCTCCCATATCATTAAGGCATTTGAATAGTCTATACATGTCAAATTTTAGTGCATACAAAAACAATTTGAAAAAATTCCAATGTTGGCCCCATTCACAGGTCAGTGTTTCCCATGTCTAGTCCTAGTACAATGTGCTTTTGTTGTTCATTTTAAAATTCATTTGACACAAAATTTCGCGCATATAGTATTGCAAGGACATGTAATAACATCAATAAACAAGCACTAGTTGATACAAATTACACAAGCTTCATCAGTTATTTCTTGTTTTTTCTTTTTTCTCTCACCTAAGTACTTATTTGCTCCATAAATTAAAGATTATTAGTACGAAATCATTATTTAAATACAAAATTCCCTCTAGAACCTTATTCTTTCCACCAAACGCATGGACCTAATTTTCATGATGGTGGTTTTGTACAACATAGGCGATTAAAATAAAGAGCATGACCATGATGATGGGTATATTGTTGGGAGTTCCATGCACAACATTAATCTGAGAAAGTTATAAAGAAACGAGACCGAGATCAGATATATGGAGTGGGTGTGTGAGTCAGCTTTGCATTTTGAAACACATGTTTCTACATATTATAGTACTGCAAGGGCATGCAATAACATTGATAAACAGGAACTTGATAAATTGCACAAGCGCTTGATCATCAATTATTTATTGTCTTTGTTTTTCTCTCTCATCTAAGTACTTTTTTGGTACAATATTTTAGATATATTTTAGTACGTAATCATTATTTAAATAAAAAATCTCATCTAACACCTTCCTCTTTCCACAAAACTCATGGTCCAAAGTCTCATGTTTTCAAACAGTTTCAATGAAGATATTATAGAACTGACAAAAATGTTCATCGAAACTTCATTGATGCAATACTATGACAACAATGATGAAATCTAAGATCATGATAGTATAAAAATGAATGAAATTCTCTTGGTTTCAATAATCATTTATCCTCTACTAAACAAGGCCAACCATGTGAAGTTGGAAGCTCGTATGGCCCCTCACCTCCCCCTCACATCACTCTCAATTCCCCAATACCCAATCTATAAAATAGAAAATAATCGAAAGCAACATAGTAAGATTCATGAATAGAAACTAACAAAACAAAAATTAATGAAGGTAAATGAAATTATGTGTTTGTAAATGATATTTTTATTTTACCATGTACTCTAGTATGGTGACTATTTTCATGTTTCACATAATAACTAAACAACATGTAAGAATACAAGATATACAAAAGTCACATAAAAATTAAAAACATGTAATTAACCCATGGCATCAGTAAATTATTTTAAGAGAATAATTCATACAAATTAAAACATATAGTTACATACCTAATCCAACTCAACATCTGTATCATCCTTCTTCTGAATATTTTTCTTCATCGAACTCAACATCTGTGTCATCATCCAGTTCAGAAACGGTGTTGAAAGGATTGACGATATCATCATCGTCATCATCATAATCAATGTCATTTTCAAGCATATTTTGATCGACATCATCATCAATAATTGCATTAATGTCTCTTACGTTGGGTTCATCTTCTTCATCTTCTTCATCTATCGACCCATGATCTTCCAACTCTGTCTGATTTGGCGCATCATCTTCTTCTTCAATATCATCTTCTTCTTGTACATGAGTATACTTAATTGGCCTTCCTCTTGGATCATATATAACAACAAATGACCAATCCCTCTCACCTAGAACCTTTGAGTAAAAGACTTGTTCACATTGGCTTGGAAAAACATAGTGATCATGTCCTCTTTCAAACATTGTTGTTTTAATCATCAGAAATCCATTGGCATGTTGAATAACGTTTCTTTCCTCATCGTGTCCATGCATTCATAACCTATACCATTTGACATCAAATAGAAATAATTTGAAGGAATTAAAGTCACACTCAAGTATATCATTCAAATGCCCATAGTATCTATTTTTAGATTCTTAGGTATGTTTTTCACTCCTAGAGGAAACATTAGTGACATGGAATACTATAGTTATCCCACTATTAGAAGTTTTCCTGGTTTCATCCAACCATTTGATGCAAAATTTATGGCCATTGCACCACATAGCCTTGTGGTGTTTCAACTGCAATATTCCAAACATGTAAAAGATGAATTGTCAATTAATAAACATATTTATATAAATTGGAAAGTATATGTGAAAAAGACACACCTACAGTCACATTAATATAATATAAATAACTGAATAAAATGAGTGAATTTGCTTGCCTGTGCATCTTTCAAACCATATGATAAATCAATTTCCCTCTGTGTAACATTGGCATCACTGTTATGAAGAGACTCTCTAACCAATCCAGACAATTGGTTCCATGATAACCTATCGCCATGATGTTGTTTACATATTTCAATCCATACATTCATCTAGTCAAGATTGTTTTCAATGTATAAATGCAGTGCATCCCAATCTTGAGCAACTGAATCAAAAAATCATAATTCACAAATATTAAATATTAGTTACAACCATGGTAAATACTAATAATTGATGAAATAATAGATATTAATATATTAATGAGTATGATCATATACACAAAAAGAAAAAAATTATATGTATTAATATAAATATCCACAATTATTAATATATTACCTCTCAGTGTTTTCATTTTACCTTTCCCCCATAGGTGCTCCTAAACTTCAAATTTTTTTATGGAGTTCACATCCCAAATGTGATCCACTGCATGCATAGTTGGCGCTGCTAATTTAGGAAGATATTGACTAATATACACCATGGATCGATATACCATATATCCCTCCACCATAGAACCCTCAGGATGTTCTCTTCATCTAACCAAATCCTTCACCATCCACATTGACCTTGTGTGTACAGGTCCACACATTTCAATCTCCTCAACTTGGTGTATCAGGTATTGTTCTTGTGCATTGAAAAATGTTGGAGGTATATACTTTTGTATTTCACACATTAGGCGAGGAATTTCTCTCTTCTAATACTTTATATCATCTTCATGGATTTCTTTCAATGATAACCA
>JZKD02S0021322.1:0-16770 GCA_000966675.3 Picea glauca
CTTAACCCAGACAAATGCTCAAAGACGTTATGCAATTTGACAAGTTAGGTTTGGAGAAGTTCTCAGGGTGTCCTATTAGGACAACCTCTCTTAAGTTTGGGATGTTTCTGATCCAGATTTTATGATAAGAATGAAATGAATACAAATTATTGATAAGTGATTAACACAGAATAACAAAGATACAGTAAAACTGGTTTTCTATTCAATAATGAAATAAGTTGAAACTGTAAAATGCAGCAGAAACAAACTTACTGGAATGGTGGCGGCTTCTCTCTGAGAAGAGATGTGAAGACTGCACTCATTCGCAAGAAGATGATTACAATGAGGCTCTAAAGGCATTTTTACCATAAGAAGGAATGCCAAAAACCCTAGACATCCAAAAACATAACCCTAGGAGATGAAGCACCAAAAGTCATGTGGGCCCTGTTTGGGTAAGTTAGTACATCAACTTCCCGAGGTCATAACTTTTGCATACGATCTCTATTTTAGGCGTATGATAGCCCATTGGAAAGGTATCATCAAGGAGATTCATTTTAGGCACAATACATAAGAAACTTGGATTTTGCAAACCTATTTTCCCCAAAAACATCATTTAGGGCCTCAAAACGACTCTGGACGTGAAAACTGCTAAAAATAGTAAATTACCAAAATTGTTAGAAAACTGTTTTGAGCCAGTTGGAAAAGGTGGGTGGCCACTGATATCCACCTGGATCAATCCTACCTCATTAGGAGGAAATGGTCTCCATTGCTGTTATGGGATAAATCCGTAAGTGTGGACACAAACCGATCTCCCTAGATCCACCTGGATCTAGAACAAAGCAAGACAGAATAGGACGTTTTCCTTAAGTTTTAAATATTGAATTTACTAAGAGGCAAGAATAAGTAACATACCTTATAATCGCTTCCTATAGTCTTTGTTGCTCCCACTTCGCTCCAGTTCTCTCGTGCAGTCAAGACCAAGACAACACAAACCAACCAAAGTGATAGTAATAGCATAAACTCAATAAAAACTTATGTATGTGATCAAGGAATCATACAATAAAACACAACAAGCTTTATAGGAAAGAATCATATTACTGTATCATATTAAATGTGAAAGAGAGATTACAACCATGGCCTTGATTTCGTAAGGTCCTTTCCAACTGTCCTTCGTTCCCCACACACTTTCACTCCAAGAATTCTGAGAGCATAGATCTGATAATATTCACAATCTATCTTGACAAAGACAAATCTCAAAGCCACACCAACCAAGCTAATAAGCTCAAGAACCAACAAAGCTAACCCAAGCTCAAGCTAAATTTCTCCATGAGAACTCCTCTCCTTTTATAAGTTGAAGAAGATAGGGTGAGGAGGTTAGGATGATCCCACTAAATCATGAAAGCGAGTAAGATCCAAACCATTTGGATGCCACCTCACCATAGAAGCTTCTCCTTCTATAAGATTCGAGAAAACACTCATTTTTCGCACGTGCTGGAATTCTCGCACCCTAAATATAGAGCAACCTGTGAACACCTCGCACCCTGGCTATAGTGCAACCTGCGAGAATGGGTCATTCTCGCACTCTGCCTATATAGCAACTTGCGAACTTTCTTTTTTATAAGGTTTTTACATAGGAAAAAACAATTTCTTTTCTCAAGAGAAGTTCTTCTCCCTTCTCTCTTTAGGAACTTAAGCCACTGACCCCTCTGAAGGCAACATATAGGTTTACATCATTAACGATCATAGGGATGACGAAAATAATGTGTAACAATTGCGTTGAGTTCCCCCATCAGATGAGGAATTTTTTGCTGAATTTGGCCCTGGGTGAGCCACTTGCCTTGGTGCAGGAGTTGCCCTACTTTGACGACTCGATAAAGATGGATCCTTTGCTGTCGAGTGACCTTGATTTGTGTGTCCAAAATCTGATAATTGGATTCCTGTTGTATGCAGTCGGGGTTGAGATTTATTGGTGTCAACTGTTCTACTATTTCTGAGGTGTCCAATAATGGTGGGAAATAAGGGCGAAGGAGATCCACATTGAACACTGGGTGCAGGCCAAGGAAAGGAGGAATGATGAGCTCAAAATCATTATCGCCCATGACCTTGGTGATGGTGTATGACCCATAATGGAGTGGGCGAAGCTTCTGATGGGGTCCTATAAGGTGTTCTTTCTGCAAGTGCAACCAAACTTTGTCGCCCACCTGAAACTTATGTGACACTCGATGTTGATCATGGCGTTATTTGTACTTGTCATTGGACTTTTGTAGGATATCCTGAACCTATTGGCAGATGTGATGGATTCGATCAATGAACCAGGTGGCTTTTTCAGCTTCAGTTGGAGCAGGAGATGAGTCGGTCGAGGTGACAACAAGGGGAAGTGCAACATCTATGGGACCCAATGGTTGGAATCCCAACCCCACTTGAAAGGGGCTGTGGCCGGTTGAGCTATGAAGGGATCGGTTTTAGCTATGCTAGACATAGGGAAGACTCTCATCCCATGTGTGAGGGTGATTTGAATTATACATGTGAAGGATATGCACAATCATTCGATTTACGACCTCGGTTTGGCCATCTGTTTGGGGGTGGAAGGCCATGGATTTGGTGAGCTTGGTGTCCAACAATGACCAGAGGCTCGAACAGAATGTGCTGAGAAATCGACTGTCCCAATCCAAGACAATGGTTTGTGGGAGTCCAAAATGTACCTAGACTCGTTCAAAGAAGAGCTTGGCAATGGCCTCTGCTGTGATGCTCTTCTTGNATGAAAGTGAGTAAGATCCAAACCATTCGGATGCCACCTCACCATAGAAGCTTCTCCTTCTAGAAGATTCGAGAAAACACTCATTTTTCCCACGTGCTGGAATTCTCGCACCCTAAATATAGAGAAACCTGCGAACACCTCACACCCTGGCTATAGTGCAACCTGCGAGAATGGGTCATTCTCGCACTCTGCCTATATAGCAACTTGCGAACTTTCCTTTTTATATGGTTTTTACATAGGAAAAAGCAATTTCTTTTCTCAAGAGAAGTTCTTCTCCCTTCTCTCTTTAGGAACTTAAGCCACTGACCCCTCTGAAGGCAACAGATAGTTTTACATCATTAACGATCATAGGGATGACAAAAATAATGTGTAACAATTGCGTTGAGGTCCCCCATCAGATGAGGAAATTTTTGCTGAATTTGGCCCTGGGTGAGCCACTTGCCTTGGTGCAGGAGTTGCCCTACTTTGACGACTCGATAAAGATGGATCCTTTGCTGTCGAGTGACCTTGATTTGTGTGTCCAAAATCTGATAATTGGATTCCTGTTGTATGCAGTCGGGGTTGAGATTTATTGGTGTCAACTGTTCTACTATTTCTGAGGTGTCCAATAATGGTGGGAAATAAGGGCGAAGGAGATCCACATTGAACACTGGGTGCAGGCCAAGGAAAGGAGGAATGATGAGCTCAAAATCATTATCGCCCATGACCTTGGTGATGGTGTATGACCCATAATGGAGTGGGCGAAGCTTCTGATGGGGTCCTATAAGGTGTTCTTTCTGCAAGTGCAACCAAACTTTGTCGCCCACCTGAAACTTATGTGGCACTCGATGTTGATCATGACGTTATTTGTACTTGTCATTGGACTTTTGTAGGATATCCTGAACCTATTGGTAGATGTGATGGATTCGATCAATGAACCAGGTGGATTTTTCAGCTTCAGTTGGAGCAGGAGAGGAGTCGGTCGAGGTGACAACAAGGGGAAGTGCAACATCTATGGGACCCAATGGTTGGAATCCCAACCCCACTTGAAAGGGGCTATGGCCGGTTGAGCTATGAAGGGATCGGTTTTAGCTATGCTAGACATAGGGAAGACTCTCATCCCATGTGTGAGGGTGATTTGAATTATACATGTGAAGGATATGCACAATCATTTGATTTACGACCTCGGTTTGGCCATCTGTTTGGGGGTGGAAGGCCATGGATTTGGTGAGCTTGGTGTCCAACAATGACCAGAGGCTCGAACAAAATGTGCTGAGAAATCGACTGTCCCAATCCAAGACAATGGTTTGTGGGAGTCCAAAATGTACCCAGACTCATTCAAAGAAGAGCTTGGCAGTGGCCTCTGCTGTGATGCTCTTCTTGTAGGCAACCATAATCGCCATCTTAGAAAAGCGATCAACAACCACAAAAACATAGTCATTTCCCCACTTGGTGGATGAGAGGCCCGACATGTAGTCCATTGAGATGTATTTCCATGGCCTGTCATGAGTAGGAAGAGGGGTGTACATGCCTTGTTTCTTAGTGGTCGGTTTGGTAATAGCGCAGGCAGTGCAGGACCTGATATACTTGCTGACCTCCTGTCGAAGTTTCGGCCAGTAGAAATGTTTCTGTAGCATCGCCACTGTCTTTTAGACACTGAAGTGTCCTACCACACAACTGTAGTGGGCTTCCTAGATCAGCTTTGCTTGCTCGCTTGATGGAACACATATATGGCCCAGATGACACAACAACCCATCCTGAAGATGGAAATTATTAACAACGACATTTGCACCCAACATTTGGTAGGTGGTGGTGATGTCCGGGTCTATCTCATAAATTTTGGGCCATCCAAAGGTCTCATGGCCACAAGAGTCTAGCATCATGGTGAGTGCCATGACTGATGGTCTGCTGAGGCAATCAACGATGCAATTGGTGCTTCCTGTTTTATACTTGATGTTGAGGTGTAATTGCTGCAAGTATGTGGACCACTTTTGATGGCGATCATTTTGCAATTTTCCTTGTGTCTTCATGAAATGCAATGGCTTATGATCAGTGTGGATGACTGTCTCCTTCCCAAGAATGTAATGTCTCCATTGGTGGAAGGCTTTCATAATGGAATACATTTCTTTGTCATAAGTAGGGTACCTACGAACAACATCGAATAGTGTCTCACTATGATAGGCCACAGGGTGGTCATGCTGAGTGAGAACATCGCCCACAACATAGTCTGAAGCATCTGTCTTGATCTCAAAGGGATACTGCAGGTCTGGTAGTGAAAGTACTGGGGATGAGCACAAGCGCTACTTAAATCATTGAACGCTTGTTGTTGGGACCAACCCTACACAAATTTCTCCTTACCACCACCCCGGGTTATTTGGCTGAGGGCCCATGCAATATGGGAGAATCCCAACACGAACCTGCGGTATAAATTGGCAAGGCCTAAGAAGCTCCGAAGCTCAGTGAGTGTGGTTGGGGCTGGCTATTCACGGGTGACTTGGATATTGGCTGGATCCACATGTACGCCATGCTGATCAACGATGTAGCCCAGGTAATGGACCCTGTCCATGCCGAAGGAGCATTTTTTGAAGTTTCCGTATATATTGTGCTACCGCAGGGTGTGTAGAACCTGCTGAATATGCTGTAAGTGTTCGGCCCAAGTCTTCCTCTAAATGAGATTGTCATCCAGATACAACACTACAAAAGTATCGGTGAATGGTCGTAGGATATTGTTCATCATCCTCATGAAAGTGGCCAGAGCATTTGTCAAACCAAAGGGCATTGTTGGAGTTACTTCAAACACACCTAGGATTTATTTTTCCTAAGGTTATTCCTTGTTTATTAGTCATAATTAGTNTTCTTGTAGGCAACCATAATCGCCATCTTAGAAAAGCGATCAACAACCACAAAAACATAGTCATTTCCCCACTTGGTGGATGAGAGGCCCGACATGTAGTCCATTGAGATGTATTCCCATGGCCTGTCAGGAGTAGGAAGAGGGGTGTACATGCCTTGTTTCTTAGTGGTCGGTTTGGTAATAGCGCAGGCAGTGCAGGACCTGATATACTTGCTGACCTCTTGTCGAAGTTTCGGCCAGTAGAAATGTTTTTGTAGCATCGCCACTGTCTTTTAGACACTGAAGTGTCCTACCACACAACTGTAGTGGGCTTCCCAGATCAGCTTTGCTTGCTCGCTTGATGGAACACAGATATGTCCCAGATGACACAACAACCCATCCTGAAGATGGAAATTATTAACAACGACATTTGCACCCAACATTTGGTAGGTGGTGGTGAAGTCCAGGTCTATCTCATAAATTTTGGGCCATCCAAAGGTCTCATGGCCACAAGAGTCTAGCATCATGGTGAGTGCCATGACTGATGGTCTGCTGAGGCAATCAACGATGCAATTGGTGCTTCCTGTTTTATACTTGATGTTGATGTGTAATTGCTGCAAGTATGTGGACCACTTTTGATGGTGAACATTTTGCAATTTTCCTTGTGTCTTCATGAAATGCAATGGCTTATGATCAGTGTGGATGAATGTCTCCTTCCCAAGAATGTAATGTCTCCATTGGTGGAAGGCTTTCATAATGGAATACATTTCTTTGTCATAAGTAGGGTACCTATGAACAACATCGAATAGTGTCTCACTATGATAGGCCACAGGGTGGTCATGCTGAGTGAGAACATCGCCCACAACATAGTCTGAAGCATCTGTCTTGATCTCAAAGGGCTACTGCAGGTTTGGTAGTGAAAGTACTGGGGATGAGCACAAGCGCTACTTCAAATCATTGAACGCTTGTTGTTGGGACCGACCCTACACAAATTTCTCCTTACCACCACCCCAGGTTATTTGGCTGAGGGCCCATGCAATATGGGAGAATCCCAACACGAACCTGCGGTATAAATTGGCAAGGCCTAAGAAGCTCCGAAGCTCAGTGAGTGTGGTTGGGGCTGGCTATTCACGGGTGAGTTGGATCTTGGCTGGATCCACATGTACGCCATGCTGATCAACGATGTAGCCCAGGTAATGGACCCTGTCCATGCCGAAAGAGCATTTTTTGAAGTTTCCATATATCTTGTGCTACCGCAGGGTGTGTAGAACCTGCTGAATATGCTGTAAGTGTTTGGCCCAAGTCTTCCTCTAAATGAGATTGTCATCCATATACAACACTACAAAAGTATTGGTGAATGGTCGTAGGATATTGTTCATCATCCTCATGAAAGTGGCCAGAGCATTTGTCAAACCAAAGGGAATTGTTGGAGTTACTTCAAACACACCTAGGATTTATTTTTCCTAAGGTTATTCCTTGTTTATTAGTCATAATTAGTCATTATCCAATCTCCTATATTTTAGGGGAGAATATTCCACTGGAGAATATTCTCTTTCAGTTGACACTTCAATTTGACTAGTTGAGTTGAGTTTAGATGTTGCATTGGGCTCATCACCATGCTAATTCGACCTTGCCTTGTTATCATCACCAGAGTGGTGCATTAGCCTTGATTCCCCAAGTTAAATCCTCACTACTCTCTATTCAGTCAGTTAACTAAAGACTAGTTGACTAGTTAACTCAACTAGGTGGCAGTTCACTCCCGTAACTACATGAGAGACTATAATAGGTGGCAGTTCACTCCCGTAAATTATGGTGTGTGTCCAAATCACTCTAGACCACCACTATGGTGCATTGGTTCACCTCAAGTTGAACTCATTGAGTTATACAAAGTACATCATGTGTAAATTATTCATTATTCACAACGGTTAATAAGAATTCTTTCCTTCTTTCTCTCCTTCTTCTTCTTTCTCTAATTCTCTCTTCAAATGTGTGTATTATTGTTTAGCTAGATCTATTATGTGTAGGTTCAACACATTTACATGGTATCAGAGACGATGGACTGCTAAGAAAAATCTACACCAAATTTTTTTGCAGGTACAAAAGATTGAAGACAACGGAAAGATGAAATTCCAAAAAGAATTCATTCTTACACCTTACAACTATTTTGCATGGAAGGAGAAAATATCTATACATATCCGGTCCAGAGGGTTGTACAGGTTAACCATGAATACAGATCCAGAGCCAACATCAGCCATAGAAAACTCCAAGTACTTAAATCACCTGGATGAGGCACTCATAACAATTTGCAGTCTTATTTCTCCCAATCTCCTTTTTCATATATCTTCCTGTAAGACTCCCAATGAAGCCTGGACCATCTTGGAAGGGATCTTTGGAAAACATGATGAGATGAGGGGACATATTCTGGAGGTGGATCTTCTCACATTGGATCCAAAAAGCTTCGAGAATATCCAAGATTTATTTACAAAATTCAAGGATTCACTGTCGCAACTCAAAGCTTGTGGGGTTGATAAATCAAAGGAGAAACAAATGGTTCTCACCATTCTCTCCAAGATTGGTCCTGAATTATCTGTATTCATATCTACATTCCATACTGTCATATTCACCTTTTGAGCCACCTGGAAGATGCCTTCTCTTGAGGAATTTATCGAATCCTTGACACAAGAGCAAACCAATCTCATCAACATGGGCACAATCAAAGGCCCAACGACGCATGCACTCACTGTGCATGATGGTAGCCACAAATATCAGAAATCTAAATTTAAATATAAGCGAAAATATCATGCACATACGAAGAAGGAAGGGTACATAAAACCCTTCACCGATGCCTCCGGATCCAAAGGAGAAAAGGGAAGAAAGAAATGCACATACTGTCCCAAAGGATTCCATTCAAAATCCACATGCATGCAAAAAAAAAAAAGATCTGATGTCTCAAATACTTCAACAAAACAATCTTGGAGATCGCATCCCCGAGGGTGCAAAGAAGAAGAAGAAGCCAAAAGATCCGAATTCCAAGAAAGACAATTCTAGCCATGCCTTGATTGCCATCAACTCCTCTCCTGATGATTGGATCATAGATTCAGGGGCATCACATCACATGGCTGCCTCAGAAGTAGTCTATTCTTCATTGGATGCATGCAAAGGTCCTTCTATTCTGACGGGGGAAAACTTTTCTGTCGAAGTTACCGACAAATGAAGGATTGAACTCACCAATGGAAGCTTCGAGACGACGAGAACGTGTTACATGTTCCCAAACTTTCTGTCAACCTTCTCTCCGTATATCAGATGACATATTTTGGCACTGGAAAGAAATTCGTATTCACACCAAATGCCATGGAAATCTACGACATGCAAACCAACTCCAGGGTTGTTGCCGGTGAGGTAAATCACCAGTCTAGATTGTATACATTTTCTAAATTCATTGAACCTGATTATGCTTTACTGCTTACTCATGCTGATGAAAGCAGTAGGATATGGAACGAAAGGTTTGGACATTTGAATTTCAGATACATGCAACATCTTAGCAAGTACAGATTAGTTGATGGTCTACCAGACATCCATTTCTCCAAGGGAGTATGTGAGGGATGTGTTCTCGGGAAACACCCTCAAGAGAAATTCGACAAAGGAAAGTCTCAACGAGCTTGCACACCTTTAGATCTGATCCAAAGTGAACTTATGGGTCCTTTTCCGCATCCATCCATCAACAAAGCGAGGTTTGTTCTCATTTTTGTTGATGATTTCTCACGTTTTACTTGGATCTACTTTCTCAGGCAAAAATCTGAGGTCTTTCAACAACTCAAAGATTTCAAAGCCTTGGTTGAGACACAGTCTGGAAAGAAGATAAAATTCCTCCAAAATGATAACAGGGGAGAGTATGTGAATCATGAAATCCAAAATCTTTTCCATGAGGCAGGGATTCAGTTGCAGCATACAATTCCCTATACTCCGCAGCAAAATGGAGTTGTTGAGCGGAAAAACCAATCTCTAAAGCAGATGGCATCTTGCATGTTGCATGCAAAGTCACTACCACAGAGACTATGGGCCGAAACACTTAACTGGGTAACATACATCCAAAATAGATCTCCCCATAGATATGTCAAGGATAAGACCCCCTACNTTCAGTCAGTTAACTAAAGACTAGTTGACTAGTTAACTCAACTAGGTGGCAGTTCACTCCCGTAACTACATGAGAGACTATAATAGGTGGCAGTTCACTCCCGTAAATTATGGTGTGTGTCCAAATCACTCTAGACCACCACTATGGTGCATTGGTTCACCTCAAGTTGAACTCATTGAGTTATACAAAGTACATCATGTGTAAATTATTCATTATTCACAACGGTTAATAAGAATTCTTTCCTTCTTTCTCTCCTTCTTCTTCTTTCTCTAATTCTCTCTTCAAATGTGTGTATTATTGTTTAGCTAGATCTATTATGTGTAGGTTCAACACATTTACATGGTATCAGAGACGATGGACTGCTAAGAAAAATCTACACCAAATTTTTTTGCAGGTACAAAAGATTGAAGACAACGGAAAGATGAAATTCCAAAAAGAATTCATTCTTACACCTTACAACTATTTTGCATGGAAGGAGAAAATATCTATACATATCCGGTCCAGAGGGTTGTACAGGTTAACCATGAATACAGATCCAGAGCCAACATCAGCCATAGAAAACTCCAAGTACTTAAATCACCTGGATGAGGCACTCATAACAATTTGCAGTCTTATTTCTCCCAATCTCCTTTTTCATATATCTTCCTGTAAGACTCCCAATGAAGCCTGGACCATCTTGGAAGGGATCTTTGGAAAACATGATGAGATGAGGGGACATATTCTGGAGGTGGATCTTCTCACATTGGATCCAAAAAGCTTCGAGAATATCCAAGATTTATTTACAAAATTCAAGGATTCACTGTCGCAACTCAAAGCTTGTGGGGTTGATAAATCAAAGGAGAAACAAATGGTTCTCACCATTCTCTCCAAGATTGGTCCTGAATTATCTGTATTCATATCTACATTCCATACTGTCATATTCACCTTTTGAGCCACCTGGAAGATGCCTTCTCTTGAGGAATTTATCGAATCCTTGACACAAGAGCAAACCAATCTCATCAACATGGGCACAATCAAAGGCCCAACGACGCATGCACTCACTGTGCATGATGGTAGCCACAAATATCAGAAATCTAAATTTAAATATAAGCGAAAATATCATGCACATACGAAGAAGGAAGGGTACATAAAACCCTTCACCGATGCCTCCGGATCCAAAGGAGAAAAGGGAAGAAAGAAATGCACATACTGTCCCAAAGGATTCCATTCAAAATCCACATGCATGCAAAAAAAAAAAAGATCTGATGTCTCAAATACTTCAACAAAACAATCTTGGAGATCGCATCCCCGAGGGTGCAAAGAAGAAGAAGAAGCCAAAAGATCCGAATTCCAAGAAAGACAATTCCAGCCATGCCTTGATTGCCATCAACTCCTCTCCTGATGATTGGATCGTAGATTTAGGGGCATCACATCACATGGATGCCTCAAAAGCAGTCTATTCTTCATTGGATGCATGCAAAGGTCCTTCTATTCTGACGGGGGAAAACTTTTCTGTCGAAGTCACCGACAAATGAAGGATTGAACTCACCAATGGAAGCTTCGAGACGACGAGAACGTGTTACATGTTCCCAAACTTTCTGTCAACCTTCTTTCCATATATCAGATGACAAATTTTGGCACTGGAAAGAAATTCGTATTCACACCAAATTCCATGGAAATCTACGACATGCAAACCAACTCCAGGGTTGTTGCCGGTGAGGTAAATCACCAGTCTAGATTGTATACATTTTCTAAATTCATTGAACCTGATTCTGCTTTACTGCTTACTCATGCTGATGAAAGTAGTAGGATATGGCACAAAAGGTTTGGACATTTGAATTTCAGATACATGCAACAGCTTAGAAAGTACAGATTAGTTGATGGTCTACCAGACATCCATTTCTCCAAGGGAGTATGTGAGGGATGTGTTCTCGGGAAACACCCTCAAGAGAAATTCGACAAAGGAAAGTCTCAACGAGCTTGAACACCTTTAGATCTGATCCACAGTGAACTTATGGGTCCTTTTCCGCATCCATCCATCAGCAAAGCGAGGTTTGTTCTCATCTTTGTTGATGATTTCTCACGTTTTACTTGGATCTACTTTCTCAGGCAAAAATCTGAGGTCTTTCAACAACTCAAAGATTTCAAAGCCTTGGTTGAGACACAGTCTAGAAAGAAGATAAAATTCCTACAAAATGATAACATGGGAGAGTATGTGAATCATGAAATCCAAAATATTTTCCATGAGGCAGGGATTCAGTTGCAGCATACAATTCCCTATACTCCGCAGCAAAATGGAGTTGTTGAGCGGAAAAACCGATTTCTAAAGCAGATGGCATGTTGCATGTTGCATGCAAAGTCACTACCACAGAGACTATGGGCCGAAACACTTAACTGGGTAACATACATCCAAAATAGATCTCCCCATAGATATGTCAAGGATAAGACCCCCTACGAGGCTTGGAACGACCTCAAACTGGAAGTGATGCAGTTTCACATTTTTGGTTCTCATGCATGTGTATGGATTCCCTTTGAAAAGAGGAAGGCATTTGATCCACAGAGCACTGAGTGCATTTTTATTGGATACCCTGATGGTGTGAAGGGATATCATCTTATTGATCTTTGCTTGGACCGTCTCATCATTGAGCATAGTGTCCAATTCAAGGAAAGTGTCTTGCATGTACCTTAGAAGCCGCATGCAGACACCTTCACTCTTCCACCTGTCCTAGATGACGAGCATGCACATGCCAATTCTTTTTTAGATGAGAGTTCTGATTTAGAGGACTTAGATGATTCATATTCCGATTCAGAGTCAGTACAGTCGGATGCAGAGTTAGAGCATACAGATGCAATTGCAGAGCCAGAGCAAAGGCCCAAGTGGGCACAAACTACTCTTAAGGATGCATGGGATCTTGTCAGTGATCTAACTGATACTAGGAGGACTCAATTTGATTTCGAGGAGCCTCCTGTTGCACTCATTGCCACTAAACCATTGCCTTCGAGGCATATTTTCTTGGTTCAGGCTTCAGATCCAAAGTCTTATGGCGAGGCTGTTGGAAATCCCTTTTGGGAATCCACCATGCAGGAGGAGTTCAACTCCCTCCTTGAGAACTAGACTTGGGATATGGTTCCCCTTCCTTCTGGGAGGAAACTTGTCAGATGTAGATGGGTCTACAGGACCAAGAGCGCAACGGATGGACAAATCAATAGATACAAAGCCAGGCTTGTTGCCAAAGGATTTCAGTAGGTTCATGGTATTGACTATGATGAGACCTTCGCTCCAGTAGAGAATATGGATTCCATATGATTGGCACTTGCCATTGCAGAAACCAAGGGATGGGAAGTCCATCAGATGGACGTGAAGAATGCATTTCTTCATGGTGATCTCTTTGAGGAGATATACATGGAGCATCCCCAAGGATTTATGCAGGACTCATCTTTGGTCTGTCCATTGAAGAAGTGACTTTATGGCCTCAAGTAGGCTCCGAGGGCATGGTATGCCAAGATGGACTCCTACTTATTTTCACAGAACTTTGTACGTTGTAAATTAGACCCGAATGTATACATGCTCAGGATGGCTGATTCACTTCTACTTTTAGTTCTGTATGTCGATGATTTGCTGATCACCAGTTGCTCGACTTCAACGATTGTTGCAGTCAAGAGGATTTTTCATGACAGGTTTTTGATGATGGACATGGGTCCACTACACTTCTTCCTTGGACTTGAGATCAGTCAGGATGAATTAGGCATCAAACCGCCTCAAGCCAAGTATGCAAGAGATCTCCTTGAGAGATTTCACATGACAGACTGCAAGTCTTCTTCGACTCCTTTCCTATCAGGAGTCAAACTTGAGGATGGTGGTGAGACTCCACTGGTTGAAAACACACTATACAGACAACTAGTGGAGATCTTTTTGTATCTCATGCACTCCAAACCAGACCTCTCATATGCAGTTGGCACAGTTTCCAGGTTCATGTAGGAGTCACATGAGCTACATTGGAAAGCTGCAAAGCGTATCCTTCGATATGTACAGGGCACCATCACCTTTGGGATTCATTATGAAATAGACTCTACATTAGATCTCATTGGGTTTACTGATTCCGACTGGACTGGCGATAGTATTGATTGCAAGTCCATGTCTGGTTACTCACTTAGTCTCGGTTCTGGGCCTATATGTTGGTCGAGCAAGAAGCAAGCTTCCATTGCTCTATCTTCAACCAAGGCAGAGTATAGAGGGGTAGTTAACATAGCCATTCAGGCTACGTGGCTACAAATTTTTTTCAATGAGTTGGGCATTCAGTTTCATCGACCGATCATCATATAGTGTGACAACCAGAGCACTCTAAAGTTTTGTAGAGATCTAGTTCAGAGGCAGTGGACGAAGCACATCGAGATCCACATGCACTACATCCGAGAATTAGTACATGAGGGGATCATTGACTTACAGTTCTCTCCTTCAGCAGAATAGGCGACAAACATTTTCACCAAGACCTTCACTAAGCAGAAATTCCATTCTCTATGAGGTCATCTTGTAGTGAAGGAAACAGTTGCCTAGCAACTGTAGTTCTTCTATTTACATACATTGTACCTTGAGGGGGGTTTTTTCCCATGAGATTTTCCCTCTTTCCTCACTTTATTTCCAGTGTATCTTTTGTACTTGGGTACCTAACATGGCCTCGTTGCCAGGACCCAATCTTTATTTTCACCATAGTGATGTTCAGGGGGGGTGTTGGAGTTACTTCACACACACCTAGGATTTATTTTTCCTAAGGTTATTCCTTGTTTATTAGTCATAATTAGTCATTATCCAGTCTCCTATATTTTAGGGGAGAATATTCCACCTGGAGAATATTCTCTATCAATTGACACTTCAGTTTGACTAATTGAGTTGAGTGTATATGTTGCATTGGGTTCATCACCATGCTAATTCGACCTTGCCTTTTTATCATCACTAGAGTGGCGCATTAGCCTTGATTCCCCGAGTTAACTCCTCACTACTCTCTATTCAGTCAGTTAATTGAAGACTAGTTGACTAGTTAACTCAACTAGGTTGCAGTTCACTCTCGTAATGGCCTGAGAGGCTATAATAGGTGGTCGTTCACTCCCGTAACTGCTGGTGTGTGTCCAGATCACTCAAGACCACCACTATGGTGCATTGGTTCACCTCAAGTCGAACTCATTGAGTTATACAAATTATATCATGTGTAAATTATTCATTATTCATAACGGTTAATGAGAATTCTTTCATTCTTTCTCTCCTTCTTCTTCTTTCTCCAATTCTCTCTTCAAATGTGTGTATTATTATTTAGCTAGATCTATTCTGTGCATGTTCAACACATTTACAGGCATGACCAACCATTCAAAAGGCCTTCCTTTGAATTGATGGTGGTCTTCCATACATCTATCTCTTCTATCGGGACCTGGTGGTAGCCAGACTTCAGATCAATCTTACTGAAGTATTTGGCCCCCGTGTGTTGATAAAGGAGGTCGTCAATTCAGGGAATCGGGTATCGGTTTATGACTGGGATTTTATTCAAAGCTCAGTAATCAATGTAGAGTCGCTAGGTTCCATCTTTCTTCTGTACCATCACGATTGGGCTCTCGCAAGGTGATGAGCTAGGATGGATTTGCCCCTTGTGGAACAGTTCTTGGATTTTTCGCTTGATCTTCTCATTCTTTAATAGAGAGCGCCGATAGACTAGCCCATTGGGCAGTGGTGTGCTGGGGGTCATATCGATGGAGTGCTTGACCTGGAAGTGCAGCGGTACCCCGATAGGTGAGGAGAAGATATCTGAGTATTCTTCCATGACCTTATCTACTTACTTTTGCTGTCTGGAGAGGTCGACCACAGAGACCCTGGATGTGGCTTTGATATTTCACTTATTCTGAGAGTGAATCATGAATAAGACAAACTTCCCCATTTGAGAGATGACCTTCCTACATTGCTTAGCAGAGATCAAGGAAATAACACTAGGTGGGACTGCCTCGAGTATCATGTACAATTTCCTGTTCAAAGTAATAATAACACTACGAGTCCTAGACTCATATACACCATGATGTTTCCATAAATAAGGTTGGCCCAAAGAACATAAAAAACTTAGAGAGGAGAAACATCACATAATACCTCGTCTTTGAAGGGATTGATGCCATACGACAGTCGACACTGTTGGCTGACACGAAGATCGCTTCCTTGGCGGAGTCATCCAATGGTGTAGGGTTGTGGGTGCGGCATTGTTGGCAGGGCCAACCACTTGATGAACTCTATTGAGATGAGGTTATTCTAGCTACCAGTATCAACAATGAATTCCAACATGGTGCCTTTTACCCACATTTGTGAATGGAAGAGGCGCTCTCCTTCTTCTAGCTCGTTTGGTTCTCCAGGATGGAGCTTGGTGGTAGCAACGGTAGCACTGGGTTCCACGTCAATGATCCGTATTCCCCTTTTTAGTTCTGGTTCAGAGTTAGAATCCGCATCTGATTCAGAGGCTTTCACTTCGGCCACCAATGACTGCTTTGAGCGACAATCAACAATGTTATGCCAAGGGCTCTTATGGAAGTCACACCACTTCTTGATATATTTGTTTGTCTTTCTGGTGTCCTTCTTTGCTTACGACTTGGACTGGTTGTTCTGATACTGTCCATATTTTCTCTGTCCTTTGTTCTGTGGGTTGGGGCCACCCTTTCCTGGCTTTTGTTGTGAGGGGTTCCCAGGCCCAAATTGCCGCGTCTTTTGTTTGAGCTTCTACTCGATTTTGATGGCATATCGGTAGGCCACGCCCAAGGATGAGATGTCCATAAATTCCATTTCGGTCTAGATGTATCTATGCAGAGCACCATGATACTTGAGCACCAGATGTCACTCTGAATCTTTGATACCCAGCTTGGTGCGCAAGATATGAAAGATATTTTTGAAATTTGGCACTGCTTGGTCTCTTTCTTGCCGCAGTGTGGTCCATTTAGTATACAAGTTGTCATAAATTCCGACAGGGTAGTATTGTTCCTTAATAACATCCCTGAAGGATTCCCATGTGGCTATGATTGTAAAAAAAAAGAGGGTTCCTCTGTTTCCTTTTGCTCATAGAAATTTTCCCACCAATCTTTGACACG
>JZKD02S0021366.1:0-24143 GCA_000966675.3 Picea glauca
GTCCATTTCGTGTCGTTGATGGGGGATACATCAAGGCCCTCCCTCGACGAGTCTATTCCTGTCGACTTCAACACATTATCCGGGAATCAGACTTAGAAACCAGTTAGTACTTTGGTACCTGCATGCCTCAATGGCAGGCCTCCTCACATTCGACAGTAGGTTTACATCATTGATCTCTGATCGGATGATTCCACGGATGTTCGACCTCAGCTCATCCATTCACATTCGTTGGAATGTACTAGGGTACGTTGGAAATCATTGACATTAATGGTCATCTCCCTCGCGCTTGTTAACGGTTTACATCATTGACCGGTAATCAAGTGGTTTCTGCCATGTTCGACATCAGGACATCTATTCACATGGTTAGATTCGTACTACATCGGGATCGGTAAGAAGACCCTGGGTTGAGTAATCACTTTGATATGTACTTTGCCCAGGTTGCAATGGAGTTTCTCTTGAACAATGACACATATATTGTTACATAGATCCACTTTGTATTGGTCATGGTTGTCTTGTCATCTCGTATATCCATTGTGTATTCTTCGTGGATACGATCAATTCATGTCATATGAGTATAGATACACAGTGTATTTTTAGTGGCTATACCCTTTTGTCAATACAATTATGGATCCGCAGTGTATTTTATGGCAGCCATATCTTGCAAGTCTTGATCATCCAAGCATAGGTATGCCTGCCTTGGGTTTTGAAATATGTCATGATATTTGTTGGATGTTTGTGTGTAGATTCTGTCAGGTTCTCTGCATCTATACCCTTGCTTGAAAGTCTACAAAGTATTTCAGTTATCAGTTCTTATCTTCTAACTTTATACTTTGGGGGGCAATCTGTTACACGTCAAAATTACTCACCTTGATAGTGTCGTCATTACAAAGGTCGCAAGTGTCGCATTTTGCTCACAAGGTCGCAAGTGTCGCATGTTGCTCACAAGTGTCGCAAGTGTCAAAGAAAGCATACTGCCATGATGCCTATGTCATGCCTATAACAACATGAGAAAGACACTTGAAACACCTCAAACATTTGATTTGGAAGAGGAGAAATGAGTCAGCAGGCTTGCAAACCTTTTTCCATCTGAAAGCACCCAAAAATTGAGTTTTGGAGGAGAGCGCTCCCCTATACCTCTTCTCGGAGCGTCGACGCTCTCCCTTACACTGTCAGGGAGCGTTATAAATCTCCCCTGGCCCTTTTGAGGGAGCATTATAGATTTTGAGAGCGCTGGCGCGCCCCTAAAGCCTACTAGGGAGCGCTACAATGCTCTGATGGCCCTTTTGAGGGAGCACTACCTATTCTAGGTAGTTGTTAAGCTGTTGAGATGAATGGGGGAAGCATCTTTTCATTCTTGGAAAGCAGTTGGATTCGAATCCCTAGTCCAACCATGATCTTAGGGCAGATCCTCAACTAAAGGAGGAAAATCCTCAATTTCCCCAAGGATATCTCAAGTGGTTAAAGGCTCTCCAAGGCTATATAAGCAAGCTTTCTAATGGTGAAAGGGGATGGGAAATGGAGAATTACACCAGACTTATGATCTCATAAGTGGTGCTGGGGCTGATGGGAAAGAACTGCTAGTATGAAACCTATGATCTTGTAGGAAACACATAGTCAGCCAAAGGAGAGTGATCATTGAAGTTGTTGTTGCCCAGGTTGTGGATCTTTCGAGCAAGGTTTAGACGAAGGGGACTTGACGAAGCTGTCGCATTCACATCTACGATTGTAAGTACTGCTGTCATTATTCTCATCAATATGACACGCATCACCCCTAACCATATATACGTTCGCGGATGAGGGGTTGTTCGGAGGTGGGCAGTTTTCTTGGCTTCCCCCTTCCGTACTTGCAGAGGCTTGGGTTAGTGTTTGCCCTTGCTGTAATGGGGTCTTCAACCATGCCTGTTGTTGCTGTGTGACAAATTTTTGGGCCTCTGCAAGCCGAGGACATAGATGGGTCGGGGGGTCTTCCGCGCACAAGTTGCATGGATACCTCGCCTTCTATTTTTCAGTGTTGTCCCCGCCAGCATTATCGTTGGGTTTTTTATCCCCCTTACCCTTCTTTCATTGTTTTTTCTTCCCTTCAGGCTGTTGGGTGGCCTTTGGGTTAGTCGACTGCACTATGTGTACTTTCAACGTTTGGGTAGGGGGAGAAGCCAAAGCAGTAGTTTGGTTGGCCGCTATGTGTTGTATGGATAACTGCTGCAACTACTTTGTCAATTGCTCAACGGGCTTAGTTTGTGCTGAACCAACGATACCATCGGCATTAGATCCAACTTTCTGTCTAGTTTTATCCAGTATTGAACATGGTGCATCTGGCAAGATGTTGTATAATAAACCGGACTGAGAATAGATGAGCTCAAACTATTGAGCCCTCATGATGGCATCTTCTTCAGAGAAAACTCTGGATGTCGCGACGTCTTTGGATAATTGCGGGACAAAAGACTTAAGGAACCACTCAAGCATGAATGCTGGTGGGACTGGTACTTTGATTAAACTCTTTCGTTGCCTCCATTCTTGGATGTGATCAGAGATATGGTCCGCTGTCGTCTATTCGAAATTAGCGAGCAACTCTGTGCCAATGTCGTATCTCACAGGTAACTGGAAATGGTTAAGGAAAACCATCACCAATTCGCCAAAAGAAGAGTATCTTGAGCGATCGAGCTCAGTGTACCATTTCGTGGCACTCCCAATGAGAGTACGTTGAAACAATCGCAACTGTACGGAGTCATCTTTCAATGAGTTAGATGAGCACCAAATATGGAAGGTAGTCACATGATCTCCTGGATATTCATTAGGATTGGCTTCGAACTTTGGAATGTGTGAAGGCAAATTCGTCGGAATAGGAGGCCAACACGGATCGTGACAAATAGGGTCATTCAACAACCTTGTCAAATCTGGCAAGTGTAAAGTTGTCAGGAAAGGTAGTTTGGGTTGCTGCTGATAACCTGGGAAAAAGGGTCATGGAGTTTGACTGACACCAGGTTGCCAGGAAAAGTTTGGTTGCTGGCCCGGATTCTGGTAAAAACCATGGCCTTAGCCAGCGTAAGGATTTTGCATATGTGGAGACATCATCAGTTGATTTCCCAAATAGGACATAGATTGTTGGGCATGCATTGTGTTCGAAGGACTTTGGGAAGGATTACCCCATGCTGGTCCCATAGGGATAGGCATAGTAGTTTGTCCGGGGTTCCATTGATTGTGGAAAGAATTACCCCAGATCGACATTCCGAAGGAGGGAACAGATCCCTGCCCTGAATTCCAAGGTCTTGCTAAGTTTGCCCCATGTGCAGGAATAGTACCCTGCCCAGGAGTAGATTGTCCAAAAATGGGGTTGCCCCTAGTCGGGAAAGCAGCTGACGAGAAGGTGTTGTTACCAAACGTTTTGTTCCAAGAAAACGGTTTCGAACCTACCAGCATACTATGCGAAGGTGGTCCTTGACTCCCTGCTCCAAATAAACTATTGTGTGTAGGTTGCCCGACGGATCTCTGATGCGAACCACCGAGTGAAGGGGACGAAGGAGGGATATGACCTCCTGCGTAAGGAAAAGTATTAAAAGGGATAGGAGTGCCCCCCATGTGACCTTGCAGAGGAGCGCTAGAGCTCCCTACCCCCATACCCAAAGTTTGTAAAGTGGAGTATAATAGTACAAGACTTGTACCCGAACTAGGCATATCGTATGAGAACGGAGGGCCTATCGCACTAGGTGTGAAAGGGGTTGTGGCCGCTGCCAAAGACGGGTTCGGACCACTGTTCGAAGTAGTTGCGGTCGAGACCATGGTGGCTCGGACTGACGATGGTAGGTTAGGAGATGAATCTCCTGTGGTGACAACCGTGGTGGAAAATGAAGAATTCCCAGAAGAAGTAACAACATTTGTTTCCATTGTTGTTTGCGACACTGTCTGGTGCTCATGAAATTGAATTGGTACAATAAAAGGTGCCAAGAGATCAGTGGTTGGGGTTTCAACCGAGCCAAGAGCAGTTGCTTCAAGGTCCAAAATGGTCGATTCCTCTAGGGGTTGTTCGGGCACAATGGTTTGTAACCCGGTCGCTTCAAAAGACCCTTGTTGGTCTAGCTTCCACCTTAATGGTGGCGGGGGTGGCTCCAGTGTAATCGGCGGCAGGCCAAGAAGCCTTCGTGACCGGCGGAGCTCGGGATACTCCACTATGTGAGAAGATCCAATACACTCTAAGGTAGTCTAAATGCTCAAAAGTAACACACACTAAGAAAAAAGTCCCTAGAAGATAAGACAAACAAACACTAAATTAATTGGAAGAACAGTTACAACAGCCAACACTAGAGCAACTTACCGGTGCAAGTGCAACTCGAACACGGAAGAACCCTCCAGGTATACTCTACAAAGCATGGCCCGATTTCTGTCCTAGGTACCACGGTATACCCCCGCAGTCACCTGTGTATGTCCCTAACAAAAATTGGCAACTAGGTTGCCAGCACGCGAACAGTCACCAGACGGGTATAGTTGAAAGTCGGGTAGACCATAATGAGTAGGGTATCGAGCCCGAAACATGTCAAGGGTATCGAGAGAAAATGGTCCGAAAGACAACTGAGGACCTCGAACGGATTCGAGACCCACGAAGCCTCGTGGCAAATGCAAACGACGGAATCTCAAAACAAGCCCTCTATATGTGTTCTCCACTACGATTGGTCCAGATTTGGAGGAGTTATCTCCGCTACCTTTCTGCACGCGACCTCATGTTTATCCCCTGTGTTAGAGGGGGGTCCCAGATAACTTCCATGAAACTGGACTTAGACACTCCCTATCTCAGACTCCAATGTTTTATTTTAAATGGCCTTGAAGAGTTTCCTCTCCAACCTAATCGAAGGGCCTAGTCCTGAACTAGTTTGTGAACCCTAAAAACATAAAAGTCTAGTAGATTTTAAATTTAGCGTTACTTTTATGGCTTTGTCTTACATCAAGGGGTATGAGGGTGAAATTGATGACGTGTAAAAGATGAAAGCAAAAAATGAATAAAAAAGCTAGAAACAAAACTTTTACTGAATGCAAAATTTCAACAAATTTTCAAAAGAAAGATTTTTTAACTTTTCTAAGATTTTGGACAACAAACTCAAAGGAATTTCACTCGACTATGAGCTACTTATGATCTAAGTGAACTTCAAAAACTTATGAAATAAAAGACTTTTCCCTAGCTAATGATGCAGAAACACACTCTTCAACCAAAGAAGAAAATGAAAAGAGATTTTTTTTTATTTAAGTGCTAGTAAAGCAAGAAAGGGAAAATACCGACAAGCAAAAAACCAAGAAAAACAATTTTGGCTTAAAGCGCAGATCGCAAAGAATCAGATTAAAAAATCACACAATAGCAATTGTAAACACAATGACTCTCACACTTGTCTAAAAACCGTAAAAAAAAAATTAAAAAATTTCTGACAACGTTTTAAATGAGAAAAAACAAGCTAAGGGTAAAAATAATCGTAAGCTACTGACTGTTCAAACAAGGATTCAAACACCTTAGAGTAATACTTCTTATCAAAGGAGAGGATGACTACCTCACCCTTAACAAAAAGTACCCTGTACAAGCACACGACTATTACTCAAACAACATGCGTGCGAACGCGCGCTGAACAGAGACAGAGGGCGTGTACACGCAGGCTGACCTTGTACAGGCCGCGTGTATATCTAAACTCTAAGAAAAAATGAAAACAGATAGACCAAATCAGGAAGAGACCATTGATATTGATAACCAGGATCCCTTAAAGGCTTGGATACTCTTTCTAACAGAAAAACAAATAATGCAAGGAAAAAATAATAAGGCAAAAACAATCTAAGATAGGACTGTTAGCAAACAAGATTCAAACAGAATTCCAGAAAACCCCCTGAGAATATGTGATTCTGACAGGGAAGAGGAGGACTGCCTCTGAGGTTCTCTGAAATCCTACACGCTACTGCTACCTCTACATCTAGCGTTCACACGTGGGCTATAAGAGGATAAGGCGCGGGTACACGTGTGCAGGCCTTGTGCAGGTCGTGTGTACCTCCGTGGGTCCTGAAAATCACAGTCAAGAAAAAGTCAGGGAAAGATGGTATGGAAAACTAGACTCCTTGCTAGCTCAGACTTTACAGAAACGAAAAGAAAAGTCAAGCAAAAAAAACTAGTCTTTAAACTACCCAAAAACTAAATAAAATTCCAGGAACCCTAAAGAGTTATTCCCCAGTATGGTCACCAATTCTATTGTTGGGGAAAAACACCCTATGGACTAGCAAATAGAGTTCAAACTTTGCATGCAGATATGACCGAATAGAAATTACTTTCTACCTTCATCCCTAGATTTAAATCCCCTTTTCTTAGTAAATGCATGGAAAGATCAACCTACCTCGTTACCGGTGTTTGATGTCGATCCTCCATTGTGCTTGATTACTTGTTCGCAATACTCCTTCCAAAGATGACCTGCATTCAAGATGAGCAACAACTATGCATGCATACTACTTATATACTCATGGGTTAGAAATCAAACATAAACTAATCAAACCATAAAAAATTCATGAATTGGGACGGGAAAAGCATTCTCTTTATTACTTAAAATGAGTCAACTTACAAAAGCTGAGACCGGCCACCACTCCTTGAACCTGATACTGGGCTCCTCTTCTTCTGTCCTTCAACTGCTTTGCTTTAAATCTCCTTTGGCATTAGGAAAGGCTAAAGGTTTGGGACAATGGAATACGTAAATGGGCAGAGTTTCTTTGCTATATTCTTCCTTTTTCCAAATGGTACCGCTACCCCTTCTTTTATAGGCTAGAAGGAGCTAGGTATTTGGACGAACCCTTGGTCATGCATGGCCGAGAGTTTCAGTTAACTCATCCATATCTTTTTGTTTCGTCGGCAACTTTCCTTTTTTCATGCTTTTGTTGGTACACAGGGGCTGTTTTGGTTCAACCAGCGTGTACATGCGTGCAGTAATGGGTTAGGGAGCGTGGGCCTTTACACAAGAGGATTTTCAAAGAGTTGTTCAACAGTGTTTTTGGCAAAGAAAGGATATGAGTTGGCCTGATGCCAGGTAAGCATGTGTGGTGCAATTTAGGGTTATAACACCCCCCCCCTCTCAGTTGTCCAACAATTGGTATCAGAGCCGGTTCTTTTTATCTAAGGATAGATCCTAGAGCTTAAACATGACTAGTCATGAAGGAACTTCAACCAATAAGGCCCCCCTGTTCAATGGAACAAACTTTGCCTTTTGGAATGTTAGGATGAGAACCTACATAATGGCCCTAGGTGCAGATGTTTGGGATGTGGTAGAGACTGGTTATGTAAAGCTAGATGTACTAGATTCTAAAGATGACAAGCTAGAATTCAACTTCAACGCTAAGGCTATGAATTTTATTTTGAGTGGGCTTGCAAAAACATAATTTGTAAAAGTTATGCACTTAGAATCTGCCAAAGAAATGTGGGACAAACTCATCAATAGTTATGAAGGTAATGAGAAGGTAAAGGATGCCAAGCTTCAAACCTATAGATTACAGTTTGAACAACTACAAATGAAAGAGGATGAAACGGTTGGGAAGTACTTTCTGAGAGTTGAAGAATAAGTAAATGAAATGATAGGACTTGGTGAAAAAATTTAGGATGTCTCTTTAGTTCATAAAATTTTGAGATCTTTTCCAGATAGGTTCAACCCAAAGGTCTTTTCTATAGAAGAACTTAATGATCTAAAAGCTCTGTATATTGAGCAACTCCTAGGAAATATTACTACCTATGAAATGAGGATAGGTAAAGATAAACCCACCTCTAGAGAAGCATCATTTATAGCCGATAAGAATGAGGATTCTCAGCCTGATGAAATTGAAGCAAAATTTGTGAGAAGTCTAAAGAAAGGATCAGGCAAGTACCAAGGCAAGTTTCCCTTCAAATGTTTTAACTATGAGAAGATAGGTCACTTTTCATCTAAGTGTCCACACAAGAAACATAATCATAATTATGAAGGTGAAAAGAAGTACAAACCCAAGAGATTTGGTAAAAAGAAAATTTTATGTGTAAACAATGATTACTCTTCAGAAGACACAGATAGTGACTCTTCCTATGAAGATAAGATTAATGACTTTATGCTTATGGCCAAAGAGGATTATGATAATAAAATCATGGGAAGTGATGTTGACGATGAAGAAGCTGTGGTTGAATTGGAAAGAGAACTGATCAGTGCTCTAGAAGAAATTGCTAGACTCAAATTTAAGAAGAAAAGGAAAAAACAATTATTGATACAGTTCGAGAAAGACAATAAAGGACCCGATGAAGACTTTACCCTACTAAAAGTGGAATTAGAAGAGGCAAATAAAATAGAGGACATTCTAAAACAACAGTTATCAGAAAAGAAGGCAAGATGTGAAGCCTTGGAAGAAGAGGTAGTAAAAACCATAAAAGAGATGGAGAATTTTAAAACATTGTATCTCCAAAATATTCCAAGCATTAAAGCCACAACAGAACTTAACGACATTTTGAGAAAACAAAGATCTCCTTTGTTGAAGATTGGTTTAGGTTATGTAAATGGTTCAAGCAGCAATAAGCCAGAAAACAAAGAGCCAGTAAAGATGATCAGGTTCCAAGTCAACAGACAATCAAACCATGAGAGCACTCTGTCACCAAAAGCTAATAAATACAAGATGATCCCTAATAAAAAACAAAGAGATTAGAATATGGAGCAACAAATGCCAAGAAGAAGGCCATCCTTCAGGTACCAAAATATCTTCCATGGCTACTGTTTTTACTGTTCTAATTTTGGTCATAATATTGTAAATTGTCAAATTAAGTTTAGAGACATGCAACTGAGGAGGTCAATAAATAAACAATCTTTACAACATAGAACTAAGCAGCCAATGAGTAGACAACGTAGCACTAATCAATTTGACCTACTGAACATTGAGCTCGAATGTTATAACTGTCATAACTTCGACCACAAAGCCGCAAATTTCCATTTGAAGAAGTACAAGGCAGATCCAAGGATAAATCCTTTAGCTAGAAATGCCAACACATGGAAAAAGAAAGATAGTGAAAAATGTGGTCTAGTACTTTCAGCTCAAAAATAAAAGACCCTTGGTATATAGACAGTGGATGTTCCAAGCACATGACTGGAGACAAGGATAAGTTTTTGTTTATAAGTAAAAGCAAAATAGGAAATGATGAACCAGGTGAAATCAAGGATAAAGGGATGGTGAGTTTGAGTAATGGTAAAGGAAAAGCCTAGGATGTTCTGCTTGTAGACGAGCCGAAACATAATTTTCTCAGTGTAATTCAAATGTGTGACAGAGGATGTGAAGTGGTGTTCACTTCCAAGGATTGTAAGATAAATTCTATAAACTCAGGACAAGTGGTGGCTAAAGGCATAAAGACAAAAAATAATGTATATGTGTTGAAAGAAGATAAAAAAGAGTGTCATCTAAGAAAACATGATGAAAGCTGGTTATGACATATGAGACTTGGACATATAAACTTTGACCACTTAATCAAGCTCAAAAATCTTGAGGTAGTAAAAGATCTTCCAAGAATATCAAAGCCACAAGACTCTGCGTGCAAAGCCTGCCAAGTAGGAAAGCTAACCAGGACACAATTTAAATCCAAGAGATCTACTTCAATAAAGAAACCACTTAAATTAGTTCATATGGATTTATGTGGACCATCAAGTCAGGAGGCACATGGAAGGAAAACTACTTTATGTTGATCATTGATGATTACTCTAGACTTACCTGGGTTGCTTTTCTCAAAGAAAAAGCTAAAGCATTTGAGAAATTTAAAATATTTAAGGCTTTAACTGAGAATCAAATAGGGAAGAGGTTAAAGGCAGTAAGATTATGTCAAGTGATTTCAAGGAATTATGTGATAAATATGGGATCAAGAGAGAATACACAATCTCATGAACTCCACAAAAAAATGGAGTAGTTGAGAGGCAAAACAAAATAGTGCAGCAAATGGCCAGGGCAATGATGAATGAAAAGAACATTGGTCAAACTTACTGGGTAGAAGCAATACACACAATAGTCCATATTCTTAACAAATCCCACCTCAGACCACATAGTGACAAGACACCTTATGAACTGTGGTATGGAAGACCTACTTCAATCAAACACTTCAAAGTCTTTGGGAGTAAGTGCTACATAAAGAATAATAATGAAAACCTTGGCAAGTATGATGACAGGGCTGATGAAGGCATCTTCTTAGGATATGCTACCAATAGTAAAGGATATAGATGCTTTAATAAAAGATTGCATAAATTAGTTGATTGCATTGATTTAAAGGTTGATGAAGGAATCCCATTAAGAGAGGTGAGCAATATTGAGTCTACTATAGAGGACACAGCTGAAACTGAAGATGAACACATCCAAGAATCAGATGGAGAAGAGACACCTAGACAAGAAGAGTCAGGACAACGATTGACATCAAATTCCTCCTCCAGAATTACTCAAAAGAATCATCCCGAAAGTCAGATAATTGGTGAGAAAGAAAAAGGTGTACAAACCAGGAGAAGGATAATCAAAGACATTGAGCAATCACATATGGCCTTCATATCCATGGTGGAACCCAAGAACTTCAATGAAGCCAGTGAAGATGTAAATTGGTTAAAATCAATGAACGAGGAACTAGATCATATTGAAAAGAAAAATACTTGGGAGCTTGTTCCTAGACCGACAGATAAGAATGTAATTGGCTCCAAATGGGTGTTTAAAAATAAAATGAATGAACAAGGACAAATTGTCAGGAATAAATCCATATTCATATGTAAAGGGTATGCTCAAATAGAAGGACTAGATTTTGATGAAACATTTGCGCCCATAGCAATATTAGAAGCTATTAGAATGTGTCTTGCATATGCTTGTCATAAGAAGTTTAAAGTCTATCAAATGGATGTCAAGTCAGCTTTTCTAAATCAAGATCTAAAAGAAGAAGTCTATATGGAACAACCATAAGGTTTCCAACTGTTAGATAACCCTTACCTTGTCTGCAAGATAAAGAAAGCCTTATATGGGTTGAAACAAGCTCCTCGTGCCTGGTATCATAGACTGGATATGTATCTACAGACAAAGAGTTCAAGAGAGGAACAATTGACAACAATGTATATATATAAAAAAAGGGTAATGATATGCTCATTGTGTTTGTCTATGTAGATGACATCATCTTCGGTAGTAATAATGCTTCATTGGTACAATGGTTTGCTTCTGCCATGCATTCTGAAATTGAAATGTCTATGATAGGGGAACTGTCATTTTTTCTTGGCCTACAAATTACTCAGAGGTATGAAGGAATATTTCTTTCTCAAGGAAAATATCTTAGAGAAATGTTGAAAAGGTTTCAAATGGAAGATTCTAAACCTATGAGTACACTTATGGTCACTGGATGTAAGTTAATCAAGGATGATGATTCACCTGATGTTGATCAGAGTTCATATAGGTCTATGATAGGCAGCCTATTGTACATCACAACATCTCATCTAGACATAATGCATGCTGTTGGAATGGTAGGAAGGTACCAGGATGCACCTAAACATAGTCATTTGTTAGCTGTCAAAAGAATATTTAGATACTTGAAAGGAACAATGGACTGCGACCTATGGTATTCTGGGAATCAAAATTTTCAACTATTAGTCCATTAATCAGATGTTGATTGGGATAACTGCGTGGATGAAAGGAAAATCACGAGTGGAGATGAATTCTTCTTAGGAGATTCCCTTGTATCATGGTTGAGCAAGAATCAAGGTTCCATTTCCTTATTGACTACAAAAGTTGAGTACATTGCAGCTGCCACTTGATGTACCCAAGTATTATGGATGATTCAGACACTTGCAGACTTGGAGGTAAAATATACTACACCGATCCCAATTCATTATGATAATACTAGTGCAATAAGTGAGTCAAAGAATCTTGTATTTCACTCCAAGACCAAGCATATACCCATCAAGTATCACTTCTTGAGGGAACAGGTGACCAACATTGTTGTTTCTTTGCATTATATTCCATCCAAAGATCAAATTGCTAATATCTTCACTAAACCTCTTGCAAAAGCTCAGTTTGAGTATCTACGCTAGAAGTTGGGCATGAACCCATTATCAACCTAAGAGAGTCCATCTTGTCGGGGGGAGTATGCATTGGTTGAATATCTGATACCTCCTAAACATATTGTAACAACTCAGGGGGAGCATGTTCTCTTTGACATTTATGTCAAAGGGGGATAAAATAAGTGGTCTGGATGTTATAGTTGGAGGTCCAAGCAAAATAACATAGCCTTTTAGTGTTGCCATGAATGCCAAAGGGGGAGATTGTTGGCATGATTTACAGGAAAGCGCGTTCTTGTCATTGATGGCAAGAACAACAACGATGATGGCATGATTATAGGAAGAGTGTGCAGAAGGAATCAAAGCTCATAATATATGGCACGATAAAACTCAGATCAAATCAAGACCGTCGGATCTGCAAGCCAGATCTACGGTAGGGATGAATTACGGGGAGCGGAAGATGAATTAAACTACTTGCCAGTTACAATCCCGCAATCTGTCTAGATCGTCAGATCTCATAGCTTCAAATATCTACGACTGTGATTGATCCAACAAAAAATGAGTTAAAGTTAGATTAAATCGTGATCGTCGGATGAGCAATCGCCAAATCTACGACAGGGACGAATTGCAGAGATTGAAAGGAGAATTAAACATCGTGCTTGTTCCAATCCCACAATTAGTTAGGACCGTCCGATCTTATAGCTTCGAAGATCGATGATTGTGGTTGACTCACCAACATCACACAACTTCAAATTGTGGAGTTTGGGTGTCGAGTTAAATCACTCACAAGTTGTGGTTCCACAATCATTGTTGACCATTGATCTGCTTAGAGTGTCCTCCTGACTGTTGGATCATTCCAATTGGAAGGACATGATAAGCTAGCAAAGCCACATTGCAGAAATATCGAGTCGTCGATCTAAGTTCATGATTGATGAACAACATTCACTTCGGATCTAAAGATGTGAGGAGGTTACACTCTGGAGAGCTCAAGATTTGAAATTCCCGAAATGCGAATTTCTGTCAGTCGTTGGATCATTCCAAGTGGAAGGACAAGATACGTCAGAATATCTACATCACAGAAAGATCGAGCCGTTGATCTAAGATTATGATCAATGAACAAGATTCACTTCGGATATAAAGATACGAGGAGGTTTTGCTTCGAAAAGTTTGAGATTGGAAAAACCCGAAGCCCGGAAATCCAAAATGAATAAGGACCATCAGATTTGGAGGACATACGAGGACCTCTAGATCAGTGTTGTTGGTCAGTAGACCACGTTAGCAGACCACATCAGTAGATTACGTCAGCAGACCACGTCAACAAGGATATGTGGCAGACCATGTCAACAGACCACGTCAGCAAATACACATGGCATAATCAGATGATGACAAGTGTCAAGAAGAAATTGTCTCGTGCCATGTCAACAAGTGACGTAAGCAAGTTGCATCACTCCAAGAGAATTTCTTCGGGAGTTTCACCACCAAGAAATGTCAAAAGTTCCAAAGTCCTAAAGGATGGAGGTCCAAATTCACTCTCAACCGTTGATCTAAGATACATCGGGAGTTAGGACAACCATTAGATCTAGGAGAAGAACATGTGCCACATGAGGATCCATGTCAACAAGACTACGTCAGTAAGGACACGTGGCGTAATTTGACAATGACAAGTGTCAAGTTGATTCGACATTTCAGGTACGTAGAAATCACAAATCTGAGTGACATGTGGCATATACTAGGCTCATGACACGTCATCTAGTGACATAAGTAAGTGACATCACTCTGGAGGAAAGAAGGGGTTTCAGATTTGAAATCTCCGAAGTCTGGAGACCCAAAGGAGATCTCGATTGTTGATCTGAAAGGGACACATGTCAGTGTATTGACAACTTCAGAAGATTGACGTATGGAGAAAAGAGCGGGTTGAGATTTGAAATTTCTGAAGTCTGGAGACCCATAGGAGATATCGTCCATCGATCTGATGTCGGGTGAACTCTCAACCATTGATCAAGATACAATGGAAGGATAATGTAAGTGTAATAGCCAAAGACCCGAAGTAAAAGGTGGCCATCCATCTCAACGGTTGATTAATTCCTCGCCGTCAGATTAAGCCTTGTAAGAATCAAATCTAACGATTGATACATTTCCGCGAAATGAATTTAAACCATCCGATCTGTTTGAGAATTCTGATTCAGAATTTTCGAAAGGTTTGAAACCCAAAAGTTTTGAAGGGAAAAGTGTCGAAGTTGCGACAGTCGTCCATTTCAGGAGAATGAATCATGCCTGTTGAATTGATAAGTGCTCGTTAAGCCCAGACGTATGGTCACCACCAATGATCACGTGAAGGAAGGGGCTTAGAAGCCAAAGAAGCCATAATTGACTAGCTGCAATTGACAGAGTAGATGAAGAGTTTTGAATGCCAGAGAAGCTAAGGAATCTCAGCATAACGCCCACTAATGATGAACACATTGAGCTAACAGCCAGGGATGACGAAGAGTTACCATGATGATCAGGCAGAGGACTCGACATGAGAAAAATATGCAGAACAAATAAGTGAGGTGATTTTGCTGGTTAGATATGCAGTTGTGAGGAAGAGACGCAGTGAACAACTTGTAGGGAAGAACAATGACGCAGTGAAGAGAATACAGAGGCATAGCGCATAGAATGGAGATGGAACACATAGTATAAAACATAGAAGAACATAAAGCACAGGGCAGGCGAACAGAAAGACACTAATGCAGGTAGAACAGAGTAGTGTAGAAGAACAATGATGAGACTGGAAAGCCATTGATAAATGTTGTATCACTGTGATAAATTTGAGAAAGCAAATATTTATATTTCAAGGTGGTAGGGAGGTGCTAAGGAGGATTGGTGTCCTCAAAGTTTCAAGTGGGTGCTTGAACACAAGGAGTTGTAGCTTCCATCTGGTTGCAGCCAGAAAAAACCAGGGTGGTAGGATGGTGCAAGGGAGAACTATTGTTCTCTGTTATACAAGTTGGTGCCTGTGTGACTAGAAGTTGGTGCTTCCATCTAGTTGGTGCTGGAACACTCAGGGAGTTGGTGCTTCATTCTAGTGGGTGCTAGAGAAACCAAAGAGTTGGTGCTCTCAACAATTTATTGCTTGTAAAACAAAGGTTGTAGCCTCAAGAGGAGTTGGAGCTCAAAAGAATGATAATGTACAGAAAATAAATATTACTTATCATATCAAGAAGAAGAGGTTTTTCCCTTTATGGGTTTCCTCTGGAAATATATGTCTCTGTATATTTCATGTGTGTGATTGATGTTGAATAATCTATTGCTTACTTCCCTGCTGTATTGTGATCATCATTGAGTGTTCTGTAAAGAGTTCAAAATGGGCATAATTGTTTAAGCACAGTAATTGATGTTGGCACTTGGTTTTGTAATGTCTTAATGCGTTGGGTTTGCCCGCGCCGTAGAGGTTTCTAGTTTTTGGTCATCGAAACCAAGGTGTCGGGTTGTTGGTGTTGTCCTTTATCTTGTAGGCGTTGTCTTGCTTGAGTCGGGTGGGCAATCGTTTTTATCTGTTTAATGATTACCGCATGTTTCGTCCAGTTGCATGGTGTGCTAGGGTGTTGAGTCGTTGTTGTTTGTTTCCTGATCTGCGTGCATTGTGTTCATCATTACATTGTGTTGTTTAACTGTTGTCTTTGTTGTCATCCTGCTTTAAAAAAAAACAAAAACAATTATGCACTTGCTGGCGTCGCTTGTAGTCGTAACGATGTGGTCGTTACATATGGTATCAAAGGGGGTTCAACCCTGCGACTGAGGATTGCTAGGCTTTCCACTGCAGTAAACCCTTGATTATTAACCTAGCGCTAATTAAAAAATTTAACGTGTCCATGTAGTGATCTTGATTAGAGGAAGCCACAGGTGTTTGCGACGTGGTGCCATGGAAGGAGGTGCGACGCCTCCGGAGGTGCCCGCACCCTCAGAGTCGAACCCACAAGGGGAAGAACCAGTCCTTGGGATGGATTCAATTGTTGTAAGGAATGAGGTTGGTTTGACAAGGTCCTTCCAGAGATTGTTAGAGGCCTTTATTCACCATCTATGCTGAGATGAGGCTAGGGCGTTTGTACCCCTAAGGGTCCACAACACGCCCAATCAGTACCTTTAGTATTCACAACAAACTCGACAAGGTCAATTTTCCCAAGTTCTTAGGTGCCCTGGACGGTGCAGCTGTCGAGGCATGGTTGGAGAATATGGTGAGGTGCTTGCACTTCGTGACTATACCTCCAACATGAAGGTTCGCATGGCTGTATTTCAACTGAAAGGGAGCGCTCTTCTATGATGGAAGATGCTCTTGCTGCAATTCAACATGGTCATCGATGACGTGTCATGGAAATTGTTCAAGGAACAGTTCCAGGAGAGGTATCTTTCTGAGGAATTCGTTGAGCGTCAGCTCAAGGAGTTCAATGCCTTGCGACTAGGCATTCGTACGGTGCTCCGGTACGAGGCTCGTTTTTTGATCTGCTTCGGTATGCTCTACACCTTTTACTGAGAAACTTAAGGGCAACAAGTTCATGTTGGTCTCAGTGTTAGGATCCAACTTCTACTTCGGGTACCAGAATTATTGGACTAAAGAAAGTGTGTTGGAATGTGGGGAGCCACATTACCAACATGACTTCCCAGTTTAGAGGACCGGAGCATCTGGATCAGCTGGACCCACTATCGTGGGAGTTTTGGGCAAGGCCCATCGGATTCATGCTGCGGTGAGTAACCGCCAGGCAGAGCACCAGTCGACTGTGCTCGAGACGTCAGATACTGTGACTAACCATACCCTTAGTATTTTGATAGATCCTAGTGCTACCGAAAGTTTTTTTTCTGGTGCTACGCTAAAAAGAATTAAGGTTAAGGCAGTAAAAAAGGATGATTTTAGCTTTGTAGAAATGGCTTCTGGAGAAAAACAAAAGGTTGGTGGGAAGGTTATGGGCTGTATCCCTAAACTAGGAGAGTTTTTCACTAGGGCCAACCTGTACGTCACGATCTTAGGATCTTATGACGTCGTGGTTGGTATGGACTAGTTGGAATTGCATGAGGCGATACTCAACTATAAGACAAAACAGTTGAGCTTGGTTGATGATGAGGGACAAAGACACGTGATTGTAGGTCAGAACCAGAGAGTTTCCCTAAGGTTCATCTCTTCCTTACAGCTACATAAGAGTTTTCACCATGTTTGTAAGCTTTATGTGATCCTTGCTTTAAATGAGAAGGGAGTAGCGGAAGGTATAGAACACCTTCCGGTGGCGAGAGAGTTTGCAGACATATTCCTTGAGGAGTTACCTGGGATGCCGCCAGAGAGGGATTTGGAATTTACCATAGACCTAAAACCAGGGACTGAACCGATAGCAAGAACGCCTTATCAGATGTCGACCCCAGAGTTACCGGAGTTGAAAATGCAACTAAAGGAGTTGTTGGACCTAGGCCTTATACGTCCAAGTGTGTCACCATGGGGTGGACCTGTTATCTTCATTCAAGGCAATGCTCAAGAATCAATACCCGTTTCCAAGGATTGATGATCTATTCGATCAGATGAAAGGTGTGACGGTGTTTTCAAAGATCGAATTGTGATCAGGGTATCACCAGTTACGGATCAAGGAGGTTGACATCCCTAAGACCGCCTTTAAGACGAGGCTCATACATTGCAAGTTTATTTTTTTACCTTTTGGACTGACAAACGCCCCTGGGGTATTTATGAGGTTCATGAACAGAGTGTTCCGCGAATACTTGGACAATTTCATCCAAGTATTCCTTGACAACATTTTGAATTACTCTCGAACAATGGAGGAGTATGATGAGCACTTGCGCTTGGTACTATAGTGTCTGTGAGAGAACAAATTGTTTGGGAAATTCTCTAAATGCTCGTTTTATCAATCGAAGATTCACTACTTAGGGCATGTCATCTCTAACGTAGGCATCACCGTGGATCTAGCAAAGGTCGAGGCTATTATGGAATGGCCTGCACTGAAAAATGTCCCGGAAGTGCGTAGCTTCTTGGGTTTAGCAGGATATTATCGATGGTTCATCGAGGGTTTTTTGAAGATAGCAAATCCGATTACGGAATTGCAGAAGAAGAACAAGAAGTTTGTTTGGACTGAGAAATGCGCAGAGGCATTTCAGAGGCTCAAGGAGTTTTTGACAATGAAACTGATACTAAAGGTCCCTGACATGGACACGGACTTCCTGGTATGCACTGACGCATCCAAATAAGGCTTAGGAAAAGTCTTGATGCATGACGATCGATTGATCGCTTACATCTCGAGAAAGTTGAGAAGGCATGAGGAGAACTATGCGACACACAATTTGGAGTTGTTATCCATTGTTTATGCCTTGATAATTTGGAGACACTACCTTATTGGATGGAAATTGAACTAAAAATAGACCACTGTGTACTACAACACATCTTTACGCAAAGCGACTTGAACGCACGACAACGACGTTGGTAGGAATTGCTTAGCGAGTATGATTTCAAGATTTCTTACATAAAAGGGAACGATAAACAGAGTGGCTGATGCGTTGAGTCAGAGACCATGCATATTTTCGGTGATGCCTCTTCAGACGAATCTATGTGAAAATATTCTAACTTTACAACGCGACGTTGACTGGTACAAAGAGGTCAAGGATTTTATCGGACAAAACACAATGATGGTGCCAAAATCTGAAGGATATACTATGGACGCCAACGGATTATTGAGATTTAAAAGTCGAATTTACGTACTGTCCAATGACGAGTTGAGGAGTTTGATCCTAAATGAGGCTCATAGAGCAATGTATATGGCTCATACGAGAGTCATGAAGATGAGAGAAGACCTTAAACCCTTATTGTTCTGGAAAGGAATGAAGGTAGACATAGTCAACTACGTAGCAAGATGTCTAGAATGTCAGCAGGTGAAGGATGAACATAGACATCTGGCAGGATTACTACAACCACACGTTATTCTAGAATTGAAATGGGAGGTCATTTCGATGGATTTCATTGTTGGATTGCCACTGATGGCAACGAGACACGACTCTATTTTTGTAGTAGTCGACACTATGACAAAGAGTGCTCATTTTATTCCTGTGCGTACGACGTATCAGACACTTGACATACCTAGAGTTTTCATCAGCGAGATTGTGAGGCTACATGGTGTGCATAAGAGGATTATATTCGATCGAGGATTGGTGTTTACTGGATGATTTTGGACTAGTTTCCAAGAGGCCTTAGGAACCCAACTTAACTTTAGTACCACGTATCACTCGAAGACAAGCAGGTAGACCAAACGAACAAACCAAATCTTGGAGGACATGTTGCATATGTACGTGATGGACCAACAAAAGTGTTGGGAAGAATTCTTGCCACTGGTAGAATTCGCATATAACCACAGTTATCAAGGCACATTAAGATGGCGCCTTTCGAGTTTCTTTACGGGCGACTGTGTTAGACGCCTTTGAGTTGGGATCGGCTTGAGGATAGGGTCCTGGTGGGACCAGAAGAAATCCAAGAAATGGAAGATCAAATGCAAACAATAAGACAAAGGATCGGGGAAGCGCATGCTCGGTAGAAGAGTTATGACGATGCGCATCGTGTCGACCGTAGTTACGATGTTGGTGATTGATTATTATTGTGGGTGAAACCGCATAAGAGTTCAATCAAGTTTCGAAAGGGTGATAAAATATCTCCTAGGGTCGTGGGATCCTGCGAGATTGTGGAAAAGAGAGGGTCGTGGCCTATTGACTAGGCTTGCCTGATCCTTGAGGTGTATGTGCGATGTCTTTCATGTCTATTTTTGAGCCATTATGTTAGTGATCCTACACATGTTTGACTTGAGTACCTTGTAGGTATCGGATGAGGGTGCGCTCACGACAGAGCCGATCCGTATTCTGGACCATCGCATTCGACAACTACGACGTCGAACATTAGATTAGGTCAAGGCGCAGTGGGATAACTATAGTCCGCACTTGCTGATCTGGGAGGATGCATATGATATGTGCCAGCAGTTTCCATTTTTTTTATTGATAGACTTATGATACCGTGATACACTTTATTTCAACATTTATATACTGTGAAACTTCTGGACGAATTTTAAACCAAGAGGGGGTGTATGTAACATCCCTCTATTACGTGCACTGAGAGAACTTATCCTTGAGGACACTTGCTTGTAAGTGGTCCGAATTATTCTACTATTGATCGTTCAATTATGGTTATGAGACATTATGGATTGACGATATGTTATTTTGTTGTATTCACATAGACAAGTGCTATTGACTGGGTTCTCTTGAGTGTGCAGGACTTTGGACATGAGGATGCAGAGGCATTGATGAAACCACTTGGAATTCGGATCGAGTTAGGGAGAGGACTGTTAGGTTTGAATGTTATTGATGTGACACATGTACATATGATTAGATGTTATGATGATTGATTATTGTTGCTGACTTGATTCGTTGATGGATGCAGGCTGACGATAGCTTGCCGACCAGACTCACATGTGGAGTAGAGGGGTCGCGCAGGACAACCAGAGACTTGAGGGAGAGGTGTGGACAACGTCCCTGCCACAACCTACTAGCACTCCCCCCGTGGCTCTAACTGTAGGTTAACGATTACCTAGATCGACAAGACCCACGATGTCGTGAGGGCAGATTGAGACAATCGCTCATGATTATTATAAGGGGCACACAATAAGGCAAGGGCTTTATTCCTTAGAGGCCCTTAGTCTCCCACAACATCGCCTGGCAGAGTATTGACTCCAGGGGTTTTTGACATCTACGAAATTCAGTCAAGAGGCGAGTGGCACCCTTGGAGCACATAGTGCGTCCTGAAGGTCACGTTGTGAAAGAAAAATGGAAAGAGGCGAGTGGCACCCTTGGAGCATGTAGTGCGTCCTAAAGGGCACGTATGCAGGGAAAATGGAAAGAGGCGAGTGGCACGCTTGGAGCACGTAGTGCGTCCTGAAGGGCACGTCGCGATTTTAACTAGTAAGTGAATAAACCTAATCGACCCTAAAATGAATGATGTGATAAGTAAGTTTTAAAAACAAATTTTCCCTAATGAAAATGTCGCCCAGCCTAGAGAAATTAAAACTTAGGTCTAAGTAGAACAAGTGGTCAAAAATTAATAATAAATAAACATGTAACAAGAAGGGGGTAAGAAATTCAAATTAATTTATTTAAGTCAAATTATCTAGAAGAATTAAAATTAAAAAAAAAGGGAAATGGTTGTTTTTATCTATTTTGCTAATTTAATTTTAGTTAAAAAGAAAAGAGGGTAATTGGTTGTTTTATCTACACTTGCTAGTTTGATTTTTAGTTAAAAAGGAAAAAGAGGGAAACTTAAAAGAAATAGGAAAATTAAAGAAAAAGGGGAAACTTAAACAAGGAGAAAGGTAAAAAAAAGGTGAATGTCTAACTTAGTAAGGAATCTTGCCATTGGAACTTTCTAATTATGAACTCAACTAGGAATTAAGTAAGGTGTAAGTCATTTAAGAAGTGTAAGGGAATTTTGGGATAGATAGGAGCATTTTTAGGAATTTTTTTAGGTGGGTGAGGGAAATAGGAATAATTAATAAATTAATAAAATTAATTTTCTAGTGCAACTAGGGGATCGAGCGACATCTGTACGGGGGAGGTTTTTCCTAATTAAAATTTATGAAAAGGGAATTTAATGAGAATATGGGAAACTAATTACTTAAAAACTCTATAAAAATGATGGAGGAGGAGGAGTACGATCTCATATTTATGCGTAACGTTACGTTGCTGAAGTTTTCCTTGACTGAAATTTCTCTCGCGGGAGTTGGGATACCCAGCTCGGGTAACGAGTGGTAGCTTGACCTTGCAAGGTGAGCTGGGTGCTAGCAGTTCTCTGGTATTGTGTGTGTGGCCCCTTTGCGGCTCAGGGGGCTCAAGAGAAAGAAGAGCACCCCTAACATTGGCTGGGAGGTACCGGTGAGGTCACATCAGTCAGCAAGTGGGAGATGGACGGAGCATGCGTGGGACATAAACTACAAAGCATTCACGTTTAGCCAAGGTATGCCTATTTAAGTTGTTACTGGCAATGAAATTTATTTTCACGTGTTATTTCTATGTGCTTGGTTGAATATTTTATTGCCATGAGCGTTGTTGCACCTTCTTTCCTATGGTATTTGTAATCCCCTTGCTTGTTGTATTTTTAATTGATTTCCCTTGGCGAACCCAACTTCTAATTGCAATGACTTCTCTGTGTGGGTTTTATTGATTATTATGAAGAGATTGCATTTTTATCTTTCGTCCCGTATCCCTCTAGTCATCAATCTGTGCATGAGCAGTCGGCCAGGAGCCGAATTGATGGTCGTCACTTCGGTGTTTAAAGACCTATAGATTCAAATGCCCTGCTTTTCTGTGCATGGATGATGAGTGAAGGATAATTTTTTCTCAGTTATCTATCCCTTGCTTATCTCTGCATTTTTCTTTTATGATTGATATTTAATCCTCACGCCTTCTTGTGAATGATTAAATATGCGATTTGAATGACCGATCCCATAATGTTTAAACTGTGAGTTGAATGTTTAATCCGTGAGTGTTTAAACTCTACGTTGAATGACTAAATCCCCGAATGTTAACCTCTGGTTTGAATGAGAATCTTTGCATTTTTGGGTGAAATCTCTGTGTTGAATGAACATCTCTGCGTTGTGTTAGGACCACACAATGTACCTTTTTGCCTATACTTTTTGCCACTATTATACTCTTGATCATCCATATTTAAACTCATACTATCACTTTATCTGATCATTCTAAAGGTATACAACGTCCCTTCTCATTACTATACGTTTAATCTGTTTTGCATAATATTTTACATCACTCTCGTACTTAACCATTGATTAGAAATGTACAAGTGTTCAAACTGCAGATTAGCATTTAAATCCTGATGCTGAAACACAGAGTTGCTACACAGTCCAAGGTCGCAGATGCTGAAACACAGATTTGTTACACCGTCTAAGGTCACAGATGCTGAAACACAGAGCTGTTACACAGTCCAGAGTTGCAGATGCTGAAACACAGAGGAAACCGCTAGGACCGACGATGCTGAAACACAGAGGAAACCACTAGGACCAACGATGTTGAAACACAAGGAAGTCGTTACAGTCAGCGGTCAACAAGCACCAACCGTCGCTCCTACATAAGAATGCTGACACAGTCAAGAGCGCAATTCACGTGGCTGAAATAGCCCACGAATTGCAATGCTGAAACAACAATCAGCAGCAACGAGAAGAAGCTGTTACTCCAGCTGTAACATTAGTACCTCATTCAGTACCTGTAATAGTATTCTGTTGCGCGGGACTAGGACATCCTATTCTGGTTTAGAAAGTAAATCCGACTAAAGATAGGACTCAGATACACACTATAATTTTTTATCAATTGTATCGAAGGGGTTCCCTCTTTAAATAAGAGGAAATCATCATTCGAGGGATCCAAGTTTTATGTATTAAGAAAGCTTCAGAGAGAGGGACATATTTCATTTTCCAGATTGTAATATGATATTTTGATAGATGAATAAAAAACTGCTTTGAGTATCCTTCTCTAGCTTTCTCGTTTCAGGGGAATCTTGTGAGAAGGGAGGGCCCACCTTCTTCACAAGATTCACCCGTTAGTTTTAGAAGTGTGTTAGTACAATCTCTGTTTATGATTGATTAACTTTTGTTTGTTGAAACACTACTTTTAATGAATTCCGCTTTGCTGAAACACTACTGAACTCTGTCTTAGTTTATTGAATGAAATTCGTAATTCTTTTTATTAGCAATCTTGTGTGATGATTTTAAGAGGCTATCCAGAGATTGGGTTAAGGGTTCCTGCTCAGAAAGGAAGGGATCATAATATCCTGTTCTCTGTAGATTCTGATTACTTTTGCAAGTGTGCTAGCCAGAGATTGGGTTAAGGGTTCCTACTCAGAAAGGAAGGGATCAGAATATCCTGTTCTCTGTAGATTTCGATTACTTCTGCAAGTGTGCTAGCCAGAGATTGGGTTAAGGGTTCCTTCTCAGAAAGGAAGGGATCATAATATCCTGTTCTCTGTAGATTTCGATTACTTCTGCAAGTGTGCTAGCCAGAGATTGGGTTAAGGGTTCCTGCTCAGAAAGGAAGGGATCAGAATATCCTGTTCTCTGTAGATTT
>JZKD02S0021366.1:73050-98673 GCA_000966675.3 Picea glauca
TAAAAGTGCTTTTAACCCTTTTTAGCTCAATGTCACTTTCCGAATATAACACCTGTGACTGGAGTGACCTCTAGTAACCCTCTTTACCCCTCTTTGGCCCTGGCTATAGTCTAACATGGAAGTTTAGACCATTAAGCCTCCTCTCTGGGGCTCCTATTTGGAAAGGGACATTACAAATACGCTATTAACCATATTAATATAAAACACTATAATTATAACACTATCGACAATATTAATTTACCACCAACGGTCTAACAATACTAACAATATTATTGTGTAACCCGTTGTCCATAAAATTCCATTCAGATGTCGTTCCTTAATCCATTAGATAAACTCACACGATGTCCTTTAGTTGTATTTTAAAATGGCAGTATGTATCCGGGTGTTATCATTTCGCTACAAGCATGTTGGGTAAGCCATTCAATAACAATTGCTAAAACGTTGTCCAGTCTATACTATGTTGTTGCTGACTATTACTAAACATAACACATATTAAAAGGGTTGTCACTCACTCAAGGTTACTGTCAACGCTGGAATGCAATCAAGTTTACTACCATTACTTACTGTAGGTATATTAATTAAGTGTTGTCAGGAATCAAGGTAGTGTTGTTACACCCAGCTATGGGCAAATCTAAATTGCCGACACAAGGGAATATGAATAGCAGTCATAAGGAAAAAGAAAAATCACTAAGGACAAATCCAAAGAATCGTTGTCACTATAGTAATTAAAATTGCAATACTAAATCACAATCACCTAATTCGTTGCCGTAGATACTACCATTAAAATCGCAATACGAAATTACAATCACATAATTCACTGCGAGAAACAAAAAATAAAGAAATTGTTGGCATTTGGGGTTCATCCAATGAAAACGGAGGTAGCTCGTGAGTGAGTAAGGAGTTGGGTGAGTGGGTAAGTAAGGAGTTGTGGTTGTCAACGAAATAAAAACGCAGGAAGATACGCTCACAGCCAATTCACTACCCCAAACACATGAAAAACAAACACTGTCTCTAGTAGGTTACAAATGAAACGTTGTGAAGAAGAAAATCGTGATGAGGCTGAATAATAGGGATACGCTGTCAAAATTAATGCATTCGCTGCCAGGAAAATGTAAAAATGTATCCAAATATACAATATGCTATCTCTCAATAACATTAATGTTGTTGATTGCATATAATTGTCAACTACCCAACACATGACAGTGATAGCCAAAGGGGTTGGGATACATAAGAAGGAATGCAGATAATTAAAAGGGTAAAATGCAGGCATAACCCTTCCAATACATTAACACGGTCCTTCCAATCCACAAAAACACCATCAGATAGTATTGGTCATCATAGAAGGTAAGAATCCACTGTCACAGTATTGTTAAATGCAGGTGAACAACAAAGGATCCATTGGCAATCTGGGTTCAGAAAAAGAAAACGAAAACACAGCCAATAAGAGGAATTACTCTTTGCTTAACCAAACAATGGAGATGCAGGCCCCCCAAAAAAACAAATAAACACATGCATGTAAAAATCGCAATAACGCAGGAATGAAAAAAATTCGTAATAACACAGGCACAAAGCAAACATATAAAATCTACATCGAATATTAACGTAGACAAAAAATTTATATCTTTATCAACAATGAGTAGCTCGTTGTCCTTCAAAGTAATTCCCAGTTAGTTACATAAACCTCTACCATTACACAGGAGAGAAAAACACTACCATATTCAGTGAAAATGCCTAGTAAAGTTGCAGGGTAAATCTGCCATTGAGAGGTGAGAATACGCAAAGTATAATCACCAGGGAGTGCATTAAACGCAAAGCTAAACTATCCAGGAATATATTAAAACACATAGTCAAACATTTAGGGGATAGGAATGATAACAATGGCGGATTTACTCAACACAAGAAGGTGCCATGACCATCAATCAACCATGAACAACCAAAATGGGTAGACGACTGGGCAGTGCATCCTTCACTCATCATCCACACACATAAAAGCATGGCTTTAGGATCTATAGGTATATTAACACCGAAGTGATGACCATCGAGCCGGCTCCTAGATGACTGCTCAGGCGTGGACTGATGATCTAGGGATGTGGACGGAGTAAAGCACAACTCTTCACAAAAATCAATAAAACCAATAGGACAGTCACATCATTCAGGGATCAAAAGACAAGGGAATCAAGTCAAGTAGCGAGCTTAAGGCAAAGGGGAAATTAAGTTCTCAATTAAAATACTAAGTAAAACACTTTCCTTACACAATTAAAAGTACATAAATGAAGGCGTAAGATCAACAATAATCTACCATGCAAAATGAAGCTTGTGTACCGTAGCCGAACGTAACAACTTCCAAGTCGTTGTCCCGTGCACTCCGTGCAACTCCCGCTTGTTGACCGTTGTGACTTCACCCGTACCTCCCAACCAATTCTAGGGGTACTCTTCTTCCCCTTTAGCCCCCTGAGCTGTAAAGGGGCACACACAATAAACAAGAGAACAACTAGCTCCCAGCTCCCCTCGCAAGGCCAAGCTACAACTCCTCACCGAGTTGGGTATCCCAAATCCCACAATATAAGTCAATCAAGTCTAAAATTTTGTAGCGTAACGTTGTTCATAAAATAAGAGATCTATCCTCCTCCTCCCTCCTTTATATAGAGTTTCTAAGTCATTCCTTTCCCAATTTCCCATTTAAATTAATGTTCAATAATTTAATTCAGAAAAAAAATCCTCCCCGTACATGTGTCACCCATCCCCTTCGTTGCACCAGAAATTAATTTCATTAATTATTCAATTACTCCGATTTCCCTCACCCGCCTAAAAGCATTCCCAGAATTGCTCCTAGGTGTCCCCATATTCCCTCACACAATTTAATGACTTACCCCTTTACTAATTTACTAGTTGAGTTCAATTTAGAAACTTATTAAAGGCAAGATACCTTACTAAGTTAGTCATTCTGCTTTTTCCTTATGTTTCCCTTTCTCTTTATGTTCCTCCTTTTTCCCTTAGTTTCCCAATTCTTTTAAATTTCCCTCTTTCCTTTTTTATCTAAAATTCAAATTAGCAAGTGTAGGAAATTACCCCTTTCCCCTTTTCCTTTTTAATTAATAAATTTTTAATTACCATATGTAAGAAAACAATTAATTCCCCTCTTTTAAAAAAAAAAATTAATCCCCCAAAGTAATTTGATTTTAATAATTTAATCAAGTTTCTTATCCCCTTTTTGTCACATGTTTAAAGATGATTATTATTATTTTTTAATTTTTTTTACCACGAGTATTACTTTAGAGCTAGATTTTAATTTTCGAGGCTAGGCGACATTTTAATTAGGGAAAAAATGTTTTTAAAACTTTCTCATCACATCATTCATTCTAAGGCCATCTATATTTATTCACTTATTAGTTAACAACGCGATGTGCCCTTCAGGATGCACTATGAGCTCCAAGGGTGCCACTTGCCTCATTCTGTTTCCCTTGCATGATGTGCTCTTCAAGACGCACTACGTGCACCAAGGGTGCCACTCGCTGCATTTTGTTTCCCTTGCGTGACGTGCCCTTTGGGACGCACTACGTGCTCCAAGGGTGCCACTCGCCTCTTGACTGACTTGGTAGACATCAAAAACCCATGGAGTCAATACTCTGTGAGGTGATCTCGTGGGAGAATAAGGGCCTCTAAGGAATAAGGCCCCTACCTTATTGTGCACCCCTTAGAATCATCATGAGCGACTGTCGCAGTCTGCCCTCACGACATCGTGGATCTTCTCGAACTAGGTAGTCGTTAACCTACAGTTCGAGCCACCCTTTACTCCACATGTGAGTCTGGTCGGCAAGATATCGTCAACCTACATCATCAATCAATCATGTCAGAAATAATATCCATAATCATAACATCTAATCAGATGCACAAATGTCATATATACAACAATCAAACCCCAATAGTCCACTCCCTGACTTGATCTGGAGTCCAAGGCTTTCATCGATGCCTCTGCATCCTCGAGGTCCAAAATCTTGCACACTCAGGAGAACCAAGTCAATAACACTTGTCTATAACAATACATCAAAATAACATGTCATCATATCCATAATGCCTCATAATCATGATCAAATGCCCAATAGTAATATAATCTAGATCACTTGCAAGCAAGCGTCCTCAAAGAATAAGTTCACTCAGTGTGCGTAAGAGTGGGATGTTACATACACCCCTCTTGGTCTAAAATTCATCCCGAAGTTTCACAGTATATAAGTGCCAAAAAAAAAATGTGTATCACAGTGTCACAAGTCTATCTATAAAACAAAAATGGAAACTATTGGCGCATATCATATGCGTCCTCCCAGGTCGCCGAGTGCGGACTATAGTTGTCCCACTGGACCTTGACATGTTCTACTATTCGATGTTGTATCTGTCGAATGCGATGATCTAGGATGCGGATCGGCTCAACCGTGAGCACCCCCTCATCCAATACCTGCAAGGAACTCATGTAAATAACATGCATAGGATCAATAATATAATGTCTCAAAACAGAAACATGAAAAACATTGTGCATGCGCCTCAAAAAATCAGGCAAGGCTAGTCGATAGGCCACGGGCTCCTTCCTCTCCACAATATCGAAGGGTCCCATGAACCTAGGGGAGATTTTATCTCCCTTTCCAAACTTTATCTAACTCTTATGTGGTTTTACCCGCAAGAAGACTCGATCACCAACTTCGTAACTACAGTCGACACGGTGCATGTCGGCATAACTCTTTTGTCGATCCTGCGCTTCTTTGATATTTTGTCTTATTGTTTGAATTTGATCTTTCATTTGTTGGATCGCTTTTGGTCCCACTAGGACCCTATCCTCAAGCCGATCCCAACTCAAAGGTGTCTGACACAGTCGCCCTTAAAGAAGCTCGAAAGACGCCATCTTAATGGTGCTTTGGTAACTGTTGTTAAAAGAAAATATTATCAGTGGCAAGAATTTTTCCCAACGCTTTTTCTGGTCCATCACGTACATTCGCAACATGTCTTCCAAGATTTGGTTTGTTCATTCATTCTTCCCATCAGTCTCCAGGTGATACGTAGTACTAAAGTTAAGTTGGGTTCCCAAGGCCTCTTGGAAACTAGTCCAAAATCGTCCAGTAAACATCGATCCTCGATCGGATATAATCCTCTTAGGTATTCCATGCAACCTCACAATCTCACTGATGAAAACTCTAGCTATGTCAGGTGCATGTTACATCGTACGCACATGAATAAAATGAGAACTATTCGTCAGAGTGTCGACTACCACAAAAATCGAGTCGTGTCTCCTTGCTGTCAGTGGCAATCCAACAATGAAATCCATCGAAATGACCTCCCATTTCAATTCCGGAATAGCATGTGGCTGTAGTAATTCTGCTGGATGTCTATGTTCCACCTTTACCTGCTGACATTCTAGACATCTGGCCACATAGTTAACTATGTATTCCTTCATTCCATTCCATAAGAATAAGGGTTTAAGGTCCACCCTCATCTTCGTAACTCCTGGGTGGGCCATGTACACTGCTCTGTGAGCCTCGTTTAGGATCAAACTCCTCAACTCGTCGTTCGTTGGTACGTAAATTTGATTTTTAAACCTCAATAATCCATCGTCGTCAAACGTAAATCCTTCAAATCTTGGTACCATCATTGTGTTTTGTCTGATAAAATCCTCTACCTCATTATACCAATCATTGTCGTGCTGTAAAGTTAGAATCCTTTCACGTAGATTCATCTGAAGAGGCAACACCGAAAAGATGCATGGTCTTCAACTCAATTCTTCTGCCACTCGGTTCATTGTTCCTTTTATGTAAGTAATCTCGAAGTCGTACTCTCTAAGCAATTCCGACCAACGTCGTTGTCGCGTGTTCAGGTTGCTTTGCATAAAGATGTGTTATAGTCCACAATGGTCCATTTTTAGTTCAAATTTTTGTCCAACAAGGTAGTGTCTCCAAACCTTCAAGGCATATAAAATTGCTAACAACTCCAAATCATGCGTCACATACTTCTCCTCATGCCTTCTCAGTTTCCTAGGGATGTAAGCGATCACTTGACCGTCTTGCATCAAGACTCTGCCTAAGCCTTCCTTGGATGTGTCAGTGCATACCAAGAAGTTCGCGTCCATGTTAGGGACCTTTAGTATCAGTTCTGTTGTCAACAACTCTTTGAGCCTCTTAAATGCTTCCATGCATTTCTCGGTCCAAACAAACTTCTTGTTCTTCTTATGAAATTTCGTGATTGGATTTGCTATCTTTGAAAATACCTCGATGAACCGTCGATAGTATCCTGCTAAACCCATGAAGCTACGCACTTCCGGGACATTCGTCGGCGTAGGCCATTTCATAATAGCCTCGACCTTAGCTAGATCCATGACGATACCTTCGTCGGAGATGACATGCCCTAAGTAGTGAATCTTTGATTGATAAAACAAGCATTTGGACAACTTCCCATACAATTTGTGCTCTCGCAGACATTGTAGTACCAAGCGCAAATGCTCGTCATGCTCCTCCGTCGTCTGAGAGTAAATCAAAATATCGTCAATGAATACTTGGATGAACTTATCCAAGTACTCGTGGAACACCCCGTTCATCAAACTCATAAATACCCCTGGGGATTTTCTCAGTCCAAATGGTAAAACAATAAACTCGTAATGACCAAACCACGTCTTAAAGGAAGTCTTAGGGACGTCGTCCTCCTTGATCCGTAACTGGTGATACCTTAATCGCAAATTGATCTTGGAAAACATTGTCGCACCCTTCATCTGATCGAATAGATCATCAATCCTTGTAAATGGATACCGATTCTTTATCGTTGCCTTGTTCAATTAACGGTAGTCAATGCAGAGTCTCCATGACCCATCCTTCTTTCGTCTCTTTCCCTCATCATTGACCAAGCTCAACCATTTTGTCTTACAGTTGAGTATCACCTCATGTGATTCCAACCAGTCCATACCAATCACGATGTTATAAGATCCTAAGATCGTGACGTACAGGTTGGCCCTGGTGACAAACTCTCCTAGTTTAAGGGTACATACCGTAACCTTTCCTCCAACCTTCTATTTGTCTCCTGAAGCCATCTCTACAAAGATAAACTCATCATGTTTGACTGCCTTTACCTTAATCATTTTTAGGGCTACACCAGAAAGGAAACTCTTGGTAGCACCAGGATCTATCAAAATACTAAGGGTCTGGCTAGAGATGGTACCTGACGTCTCGAGCATATTCGACTGGTGCTCTGATTGGCGGTTATTCACTGCTGCATGAATTCGATGGGGCTTGCCCAAATCTCCCACGGTAGTGGGTCCGATTGATATAGATGCTCTAGTCCTCTCCACTAGGCAGTTGCGCTGGTAGTGTGGCTCCCCATAAGTCCAACACCCCTTCTTCGGTCCAGTACTCTTGGTACCCAAAGTAGAAGTTGATGGCCCACCGACCTGGAATCCTGGGATGTTCTGCTGAACAGGCCTAAACTACTGCTGCTGCGGATGACGTTGCTGTTGATCTTGTGGTCCTCGATAAGGAGTCTGATGCTAAGGCACTGGTTGCCGAGGTGTAGTGAAAGTGGATCCTTTCTAGAAGCCACAATATCATGGCGTCTTTCTAGCTGGTGTCTAATGCTGCTGTGCACTAGATGCCATCTGTCCTGCAGGTCTCGCTGGAGTCCTTCTTTGACCCCCACTGATAAGCTCCTCTTCTGCTATGAGGGCCTTCTGGACGACATCATGCAAGGTCTGAGGCATCATAATCCTAACCTTTTCACGTATGTTGACATTAAGACCGAACAAGAACCTGTTGACCTTAAGTTTCTCTTTATTAAGATGCGAAGCATACCAAAGCACCTCCATAAAACGAGCCTCCTACTCAGGCACCATACGACCACCCTGTCGTAAGGCGTTGAACTCGTTGAGCTGACACTCAATGAATTCCTCTAATAGGTACCTCTCTTAGACCCGTTCCTCGATAGCTGCGTCATCTGAGGCACCAAAGAACTCATGAAATTTGACTTTCTAGAGTTCGCGGTGAATGCTACTAGTACCAACCAGAGCATGTGGTGGACCCTCAGGGGAATTCAGCGCCCTGGCCTCATCTCTATCCAAATGGATGATCAGTGCCTCAGACATGCACTAAAAAGACCTCATCATCCCAACCACATCACCCACCGCTATCTACTCCTGCCTGACAACCTGTTCGTCTCCCTGGGGGTTAGACCCCTCAGGCATGGATGCTACTAGAGATGTTGTGCCTCCTCCCCTAGCACCCCTTCGTCTACCTCCATGATGTCCTCTAACCATGATTACCTACACGAATACAAGTCAACTTAATTAGCAACATTGTAATCAAATATCATATCAATGAAAGCCATAGTGATCCCAAGTCGCGGGTTGAACCCGCTTTGATACCATATGTAACGTCCCCTACGTTACGACTACAAGCGAAGCAGAGGGTGCATTTTTTTTTCTTTCTTTAGGTAAGAAGGAAGGTGACGAAGACATAGTCAACAACATCCTGGAGACGAGCACCATGCCCACAAAACAGGCAACAGACAACTATGACTCCATGCACTGGCACAAGAGAAACTGGGTGAAACATGCATAAAAAAACAAGGAAAAATGACTACCCGCCCGACACAAACATGACCACGCCTACAAGCTAAGGGACAACATCCCCATCTTGACACAATGGCCTTGACGACTATTTAACTAGAACCTCGATGACGCGCAACCAAACACATGAAGGCGTTCAACGCATGCGCCATTAGAAAACTTACAACGATCAACAAAAGTCACAAGGAAGGCATAGACTCCAGCCAAGTTATCATTCGCCTCTATCCAATAGGGCACACCATGATCCCCTCATCAGGACTCATGACATCCCCAGGTGATAGGTGCAGCGATAACCCTGGTGCTACCTAACCTTTTTGGACCAAGGACTCCAGATGAATCCAACTCGCTAGGAGTTGAGTTACTAACAAGAGGAACTATACACACACCCCCAAGCAACAGGTTGACAATACGCAAGATGACGTCACTCCAAAGAAAGGCGCAAGTTAATACATGACTTTGCCAACAACCCAACCCATTTAAGCAAGAGGTCTGAGAGCGAAGGATTGAATGGTAACCAGGCTACTATGGTCATAAATGTTATCATAAGGTGACTTAAGTTAGGCACTAAACAACATCAAGAAACTGTAACATCCCGCTCTGGCGCACCGAGGGAACTTATTCTTTGAGGACACTTGCTCGCAAGTGATCTGGATTATTATAATATTAAAACATTTGTCTTTGATTATGATGCGTTATGGGTAGATGACATGTTGTTTTACTACATTGACATAGACAGGTGCTATTGACTCAGTTTTTCTGAGTGTGCAGGGTTTTGGACCTTGAGGATGCAGAGGCATCAATGGAACCCCTTGGACTCTGGATTGAGTCAGGGAGTGTGCTATTTGGGTTTGATTGATTTACTGTGATATTAGTACATTTGAGATGATGATATGATGTGGACATGTTCTGACATGATTTGTTGATGATGCAGGCTAACGATAGCTTGCCGACCAGACTCACATATGGAGTAAAGGGGTCACACACGACTACCAGAGAGGTTGAGGGAGAGGTGTGGACAACAGCCCTGCCACAACCTACTAGCACTCCCTCCATGGCTCGAACTGTAGGTTAATGATTACCTAGTTCGAGAGGACCCATGATGTCGTGAGGGAAGACTGCGACAGTCGCTCATGATGATTCTAAGGGGCGTGAAATAAGGCAGGGGACTTATTCCTTAGAAGCCCTTAGTCTCCCACAAGTTCACCTGGCGGAGTGTTGACTCCAGGGGTTATTGATGTCTACCAATTAGTCAAGAGGCGAGTGGCACCCTTGGAGCATGTGGTGCGTCCTGAAGGGCACGTCGCGCAAAAGAAACACAAGAGGTGAGTGGCACCCTTGGAGCACGTGGTGTGTCCTGAAGGGAACGTCGCGCAAAAGAAACACTAGAGGCGAGTGGCACCCTTGGAGCACGTAGTGCATCCTGAAGGGCATGTCGCGCAAAGGAACATATGAGGCGAGTGGCACCCTTGGAGCACCTAGTGCGTCCTGAAGGGCACGTCGCGTTGATGATTATAAAGGAACGAACCTAGATGGCCCTAAGACAAATATCTCATTAAGAAATTTTTAAAACAACTCCCCTAATTAAATGTCGCCCAGTTCAGAATCTAAGTACTAAGTCTAAAACTTCTCTAGGGGCAAAATTTTGTCTACCCTTAAGAAAATATACATAAAAAATAAAAAATAAAATAAAAATAAAAACCACTTAAGTAATAGTTTTGGTCTTCATAATTTTTTGGGGTAAAATGAAGAGAGTAAGAAATTAATTAAAATCAGTGGTTATACAATGTCAAGAAGAAATTAATTTATTTTAACTTTTGATAATTTAAAAAGGTACTAAATTAATAATAAAAGTAAAAAGAGGATAATTTGCACAACTGTCTTTTCTAGCTCAAATAAAAAGGAATGAAGAAAATGTAAAAATTAGGAACTTAGGGAAAGGAGGTAACCTAAAGAGGGAAAGAGGGGAACTCATGGTAAAAAGCGGGAAACCAACTTAGGAAAGAATCAACATTGAAGAAACTTCTAATTTTGAACTGATTTAGCAATTTTTTTTTAGGAAAAGCTTTTAAAAAATGTAAGGGAATCTAGGGACACCTAGGAGTAAATTTAGGAGTAACTCTAGGTGGGTGAGGGAAATGAGACAATTAATAAATTAAAGAAAATAATTATTGGAGGAAAGTGGGGGGATGGATGACACTTGTACGAAGGAGAATATTTAGAAGATTTTTATTAAAACCTAAATTAAATGAGATTTAGGGAAATAATGGAAGTTCTAAAAATATATAAAAGAAAGGGAGGAGAAGGAAGAAGGGGATTGATTGTTAGTGTAACATTACACTGCAGGAATTGTGACTTGACTGATTTACTTGTGGGAGTTGGTATTTCCCAACTCGGAGAAGAGTGGTAGCCTGGCCTTGCGAGGCGAGCTGGGAGCTAGACGTACCATCTGGATAGTGTGTGGCCCCTTTGTGGCTCGGGGGGATAAGGGGGAAGCAGAGTACCCCTAGCGTTGGCTGGGAGGTACTGATGTAGTCTCGACGGTCGGTGAGCAGGAGCGGCACAAAACTCGCGGACGACACTCGGGGAAGGCGAAAAGGCAACGGTACGTTTCTTTGTTGAATGATAAAATGTTGTAGGAATTATGATTTAGATCTGCATTGTGTAGTGGGTAGGTAAACTGATTGTTTGTCTTGCCCTTGATGCGTTTGACCCGACCATTTAGTGTTTATGATGAACATGATCTCTTCTTATGTGCTTGATGGGGAGCTGTGGAGTGATTAGTTTTTTTTTTATTCCTATAGGTTTTGCTTAGCGAGAATGTCTCCCCTATTTATTGAATGGTCGGTCTGCTCTATACATTTTCTAGATAATTGTTTTAGTCCTTTATTCCTGGGATGATTGTTCAACAATTTCGCCGAAATGTTAAGGACATAAATGTAAATCCCCTCCTGGTGCATTGTATGGCGATTTGTTCGTTCTGCATTTTATTGATTGACGGCTTCCTGCCCAACGTCCTTCCTTTACCCGACAGGCATCTCTTCTCCTTCTGAGAGTTTTAAATAAAAGAAGGGGGGTTAGTCTAGCACTTCGATTTCAATGTTTGCACAGTTGTCTATACTGTTACTTCCAGGTGTGGGTAAGGGTAGTGTTATACCTTTGGCCAGTTTGAGCTAAAATTTTACTGCATTATCCGACTAATTACCACATTTTGCTGTTTAAAACTGTTCCAAAAAAATGGCAGCGTAGGTTTACTTCCTAGCGTTTCAAATTTTATTTTACGATTACACAACCTTGCCACAAAGAACTACTAACCGAGAATTTAGATACAGTCTTATAGCCCCATTTTATTGCCTCCAGTTTAATGATTATTTCACAAGAAATTGATGGATGGTATAAAAATAGCACATAAATTGTTATCATTTATGTTGGTTTTTGTTATTATTTTCCTTTCTATTAAAATGCAATAAACCGAATCTACAGTAAGCGAGTATGGTTGGGAAATGGGAGCAAGAAAATTTAAGGAGGCCTTTATTACCCTCTGTTGCACCTCGCATTTGAACTTCATTAGCTTTATTACCTCTTTGATTATCGCTAGAGGGGCCTGCTAACAAGTCGACTACAGTTCTGAGTTGATTTAGGAAGAAGGGCCTTCCGGTCGATAGGTGGGACGCTCCAGCTGTTAGCTAACACAGGAACCATGAATTTACCCTAAAACATAGTCTGGCGTGTGCATGGGATGACCTCTTATCTCGGTGCTCGGGCTGTGCTGTAACATCCCGCTCTAGCGCACTGAGAAAACTTATTTTTTGAGGACACTTGCTCGCAAGTGATCTAGACTTTTATAATGTTAAACTATTTATCCTTGATTATGATGCGTTATGATAGATGACATGATGTTTTTACTACTTTGATGTAGACAGGTGTTGCTGACTCAGTTTCATTGAGTGTGCAGGGTTTCGGACCTTGAGGATGCAGAGGCATCGGTGGAACCCCCTTGGACTCTGGAATGAGTCAGGGAGTGTGCTATTTGCATTGATATTTCTTTGATCTGATGATACGATGAAGACATGTTCTGACACGATTGTTGATGATGCAGGTTGACGATAACTTGCCGACCAGACTCACATATGGAGTAAAGGGTCCACACAAAATTTCCAGAGAGGTTGAGGGAGAGGGGTGGACAGCAGCCCTGCCACCGCCTACTAGCACTCTCATCGTGGCTCGAACTGTAGGTTAACGATTACCTAGTTCGAGAGGATTCACGATGCCATGAGGGTAGACTGCGACAGTCGCTCACGATGATTCTAAAGGGCACGCAATAAGGCAGGGGCATTATTCCTTAGAGCCCTTAGTCTCCCACAAGTTCACCTGGCGAAGTGTTGAATCCAGAGGTTATAGATGTCTACCAATCAGTCAAGTTGGCGAGTGGCACCCTTGAAGCATGTGGTGCATCCTGAAGGGCACGTCGCGCAAAGGAAACGAACGAGGCGAGTGGCACCCTTGGAGAACGTGGTGCGTCCTGAAGGGCATGTCGCGTTAATTTGGATGAAGGAAACAACCCTAAATAGCCCTAAGACAATAACGCCTTAAGAAATCCTTAAACAACTTCCATAACCCAGTGTTGCCCAGTTCAAAGTCTAAACCTAAGTCAAAAAAAAAAAACTTCTCTAAGATAAAATTTTTGTTTAACCTTAAGGAAAAAGGCCCCAACTCTAACTCTAAAAGAACCTAACCCTAATTCTAAATGAAACAGCTCCAATGAATCTTGAACTAATCCTATACCCAAATATCATTATTAATAGCAATTAACCCTAATAACCATTAAAATAATTAAGCAAACATCATTATGAGATTTTAGGCTAGAGTTCACACCTCAATGCAGTGCAATGAGAATACAATTTTTAGAACGTACTTAAGCTCTAGTTCTTGGATTTATTAACGTTAACTTCATCCAACTATACAACCAATATATCAACGGATACAAGATTTCATAATCTTTTTCAACCATTTAACTTTTAATGAACTCATACCTTTTATTCAAATTGAAACATAACTTTTCTTAAAAATATAAATATACATAAATTACTGTTTTAGTTAACTCAGACAATAAATTTCTTTGAAGGCATCTCCTTCTTTAAACACAACTTTCAATGAGAGTTCATTAACACATTTGAAAGCATAACTTTTATGAAAACCCGACTTCTGTCAATTACATAACTTTATAAAAACTTTTAAAGCATAACTCCCATATGAACGCAATAGTTTTTCAAAAATTAAACTAATTCATAAATAAACGAATACCGAAAACCATAGTTTTGATTGACAGAACGCATAACCTTCAGTGAATAAATTGAATGCTTAAGGGACTAAACTATTTTCCTTAAAACTCAGACATAAACTTAGACTGAACCAATAGTAATAAAATTATTTAACGAGCGGGAGTATAAAAAGTATGAATTTAAAAATAAAATGAAAAGATGCATTAGCGCATTTACCTTTTTGGTTTTAAAGAAGGGATTAAATAAAAAATAGGGAAACTAAGTAAAAGAAGGAAACATAGACATTTAATAAGTTAAAGAAAATAATTCTGTAGAAACGTGGGGGATGAATGACACTTGTACAACAGAGAATTTTTGGAGGGTTTTCTTTAAAACTTAAAAATAAACGTGGGGCTCAAAACTCTATAAAAGAAAGGGGGATGAGGGGAAAAGGGGATCGGGCTGTTAGGTATTGTTATGCTGCCAAATTGTAACTGGACTGATTGCTTGTGAGGAGTTGGGAATTTCTCAGCTTGTATTGGAGTGGTAGCTCAGCCTTGCGGAGGCGAGCTGGGAAGCTAGGAATACCTTCTGGATTTGTGTGGCCCCTTTGCGGCTTGGGGGGCTAAGGGGGAAGCAGAGTACCCCTAGCGTTTGGCTGGGAGGTACCGGTGTAGTCTCTACGGTCGACGAGCGGGAGCGGCATGGAGCACAGACGTCTTCGAGGCGGACGATAAGGAAAAGGTACGATTTTTATCCTTTAGTCGAATAGAATGCATCATGGCTTATGCTGGGAGCGGAATATCGGGTATAATGGTTCGTTTGGCTGTTTTTATTTACTTACTCAGTGATTATAAAAGTGACTGTTGTAACGGCCGTGTTATTTAAGGTTGCTCATGGAACACCGTATTATTGTTGCAAGTGATGTAAAATTTTGATATTCTATGGGTTCTGCTGGTACGATTTACAAATGTTAAGCTACTGAAGAACCTCTTCAAAATTTATGGGTAATGACTGTTTTTCTGTTCAATCTTAGCATGGATGTAATGTTTCTATAATCTTGTTTCCATCCCTCTCAGCCACCCGCTTTTACCCTCTACATTTCTATTTGTCCTTGCGATTTACCGCGCTGCAGACAGTGATTTACCCCCCTTATGGATGCGATCTGGTCATGGGATAGTCTGCATTTACCTTCTAGGCTGAAAATCTAAATCCCTTTGGTGGGGTCGTAAATTATCCTTGTCTGCGTGTCAGTTGTTTCCTTTTTATTGATTTTTGGGTTGCGTTATCAGCTGGGACAGGGTCATCCTTAATCCCGTTTTGGGATCCCTGGCACTTGTCTGGCACCCAAACCTAATACCCTCAACATTGAACATTGGGACCTCTCAGACTGAGCTCAACGCTGCCTCGTCGACATTTACAGCCTTGGGAAGTACTTCCCCTCTCGGAGTAAGTTGAGCAGCGATTTTGATGCCTGGGATGCCTCCCGGTTCGGATCGCTTTGCCAGGTAGCTCAGGTCGCCCCGACGTTTAGGGAACACTTGCCCTTGGCCCTGTGGTCCTTGGCTCGACTCGTTTTAGGTTAACTTCCCGCGTTCCCTCACCCCCGACTCTCCTCGCCCGATGATACTGTTAAAGGGTGAGTCAAACATGTGCATGCATGCCCCTGCCGGCGTCGACTTCTTAATACAGAACCTGTGCACCTTACTGTCGAGTGATCACTTGGCCTCCTTACCAGCTGGACCCTTCACCATGCGTTGAACTTGGGTCGGGGACATCATGCTGACTGCGGGGGTTGTTCTTGCGGGCGTCTGTCGGGTGGCTCTGCAGTGGGTCGTGGTGCTACCTCCTCCCACCAGTGATAGTTGTTCCTTCTTCCATCAGCCCGGTATCCCTCCTAACTTTTGGACGTTACCCCGAGCTGATCTAAACCTTACCGCTCAACGGTGGAGGCAACATTTTACACACGGTCGGGGATGGTCAGCCAGTTGCTGGTTCTCGACTTTTGTGCGTGGGTCCCTTGGAGTTGTCCATGCCTGCATCAACTAAATCTCAAACCCTAAGTTCCAGCTGTGCGCGGGGGCAAACATTTTGGTATGTGTTCGACGTTCGTTCTCTCCTTCCGGGTTGGGGTGTTTCCAGCCTTGATCACAATATCCTAACAGCCAGAAATTCGGAGGCTGATGTTTCTTTTTCCACCCCGGGATTCTAACCGTAATGGTTGCCTCGGATACGCGTTGGCATGGAGATGGAGGCGTGTTTACTGGGTTGGCAGTGAACCCCTTTCCCGCAGATTTGACAGACTGGGCAAACCTCAGCGTGGATGTAATGTTGCTATAATCTTGTTTCCATCCCTCTCAGCCACCCGCTTTTACCCTCTACGTTTCTGTTTGTCCTTGCAATTTACCGCGCTGCAGACAGTGATTTACCCCCCTTATGGATGCGATCTGGTCATGGGATAGTTTGCATTTACCTTCTAGGCTGAAAATCTAAATCCCTTTGGTGGCGTCGTAAATTATCCTTGTTTGCGTGTCAGTTGTTTCCTTTTTGCTGCATTTTGGGCCGCACTATCAGCTGGGACAGGGTCATCCTTAATCCCGTTTTGGGATCCCTGACACTTGTCTGGCACCCAAACCTAAGACCCTCAGCGTTGAACATTGGGACCTCTCAGACTTAGCTCAGCGCTGCCTCGTCGGCATTTACAGCCTTGGGAAGTCCTTCCCCTCTCGGAGTAAGTTCGAGGAGCGATTTTGATGCGTAGGATGCCTCCCGGTTCGGATCCCTTTGCCAAGTAGCTCAGGTCACACCGGCGTTTATGGAACACTTGCCCTCGGCCCTGTGGTCCTTGGCTTGACTCATTTCAGGTTAACCTTCCCGCATTCCCTCACCCCCAGCTCTCCTCGCCCGGTGATACTGGTAAATGGTGAGTCGAACCTGCGCATGCATGCCCCTTCCAGCGTCGACTTCTTAATACAGACCCTGTGCACCTTACCACCGAGTGATCACTTGGCCTCCTTACCAGCTGGACCCTTCACCATGCGTTGAACCTGGGTCGGGGACTTCACGCTGACCGCGTGGGTTGTTCTTGTGGGCGTCTATCGGGCGGCTCTGCAGTGGGTCGTGGTGATACCTCCTCCCACCAGCGACAGTTGTTCCTTCTTCCATCAACCCAGTATCCCTCCTAACTTTTGGACGTTACCCCGAGCTGATCTAAACCTTACCGCTCAACGGTGGAGGCAGCATTTTATACACGGTCGGGGATGGTCAGCCAGTTGTTGGTTCTCGACTTTCGTGCGTGGATCCCTTGGAGTTTTCCATGCCCGCATCAACTAAATCTCAAACCCTAAGTTCCAGCTGTGCGCGGGGGCAAACCTTCTGGTATGCGTTCAACATCCGTTCTGTCCTTCCGGGTTGGGGTGTTTCTAGCCTTGATCACAATATCCTAACAGCCAAAAATTCGGAGGATGATGTTTCTTTTTCCACCCCGGGATTCTAGCCATAATGGCTGCCTCGGATACGCGCTGACATGGAGATGGAGGCCTGTTTACTGGGTTGGCAGTGAACCCCTTTCCCGCAGATTCGACAGATTGGGCAAACCTTTTCTCATGTTGACAGTTGTTTGTTGTTGGGTCGTGAGCTTGACCGTCAGCCCTTTTCCTTTTTGGAACCGAGTTAGCCATCACTCCCCTTTCTGGGCGTTATTATTTAAGTCTTGTAACCAACACCTTTGGTAGCGCTGATTTCGGAGAGGTATACTCGACTGAATGGCTGCAGCCAATGGCATTGTGCCAGACCGCATGCTAGGTACTGTCTAGGGTTTTTGTTCCATGCCCTTCGTGTTTTATTTGGATCTTGAATAGTATGGGTAGGTAGTGTTGATTGGTATTATATCTTAGAGTGGAATAGTTATGATTTTCTTCTATAAAATCTTGACATTATTATTCTATTGATTATAATGAAATGTAATGTGATATAACGTGATGTTAATATTTATGGTATTAGGGTGTTGATCACTGTAAAATAGTGCTTAATGTTAATACTTATGGTCAAGATTAATGATAATGTTATTATGGTTCTTGTAATGATAAAAGTAATGCAACGCTTATTGTTAACGCTTATGGTCAGGTTAATATTAATTGTTAGTTGTTAATGGTAATGATTATGTAATGAATCGTATAATATTAATCCTAATGGTTATGGAATGGTTAAGGTTAATGTTGTTATCATTCTGGTAAGGTTAATGTAGTTGATACGAATAAAATAACAAATGTAATGTGTTGCTCATGGTATTAGTTATTGCAATATAAAAAGAAAAATGGATGATGTTTTATGGTAGGAATGATGAACTAATTATCATCAATAGTAGATAAATAAGGTCCTAAACTAAGCACATTGAGTCACTATGATAGGTAAATGGGGTTGTACAAATATTGGGAATTGCCTTCGTAATGGAATTGCTTTAAATTGGATTTGCTATTAATGGAGTTTACAATTACTGACTAGCACATCGTAGAGGACATGGTTGATCCTTAACTATTGTTGCACTGGGATATATACACATTTTATTGCTTGGTCTGCTTGTGTCGAGCGGGATGTAGACACCTCCATGTACCCTTAGTATATAAGTCTGTGTGTGCATTTATTTTCTGTGTAAAGAATCCAGTGCCGTATCAAGAGTCTCGGGCCCTTTAAAGGCAGGGTTTCCACTCTTGTGACACACCTGATGGAGATTACTAGTTTCTGCCTGAGCAGTCGACCAGGAGCCTATCTAACCTTCTCTCTCTCCGGAGCAGAGAACTAAGATTAAACGCCCTACTTTCCTGTGCAGAAATAGTAAAATCTACTACTATGGATTCTTCCATCTGTGTTCATACGGTACATAACCCAGCATTGTCGTTTATTGCTTCCATATGAACACAATAGTTTTTCAAAAATTAAACTAATTCATAAATAAACGAATACCGAAAGCCATAGTTTTGATTGACAGAACACATAACCTTCAGTGAATAAATTGAATGCTTAAGGGACTAAACTATTTTCCTTAAAACTCAGACATAAACTCACACTGAACCAATAGTAATAAAATTATTTAACGAGCGGGAGTATAAAAAGTATGAATTTAAAAATAAAATGAAAATATGCATTAGTGCATTTACCTTTTTGGTTTTAAAGAAGGGATTAAATAAAAAAATAGGGAAACTAAGTAAAAAAAGGAAACATAGACAATTAATAAGTTAAAGAAAATAATTCTGGAGAAATGTGGGGGATGAATGACACTTGTACACCAGAGAATTTTTGGAGGGTTTTCTTTAAAACTTAAAAATAAAGGGGATCAGGCTGTTAGGTATTTATATGCTACCGAATTGTGATTGGACTGATTGCTTGTGAGGAGTTGGGAATTTCTCAGCTTGTATTGGAGTGGTAGCTCAGCCTGGTGGAGGCGAGCTGGGAAGCTAGGAATACCTTCTGGATTTGTGTGGCCCCTTTGCGGCTCGGGGGGATAAGGGGGAAGCAGAGTACCCCTAGCGTTTGGCTGGGAGGTACCGGTGTAGTCTCTACGGTCGGCGAGCGGGAGCGGCATGGAGCGCGGACGTCTTCGAGGTGGATGATAAGGCAAAGGTACGATTTTTATCCTTTAGTCGAATAGAATGCATCATGGCTTATGCTGGGAGCGAAATATCGGGTATAATGGTTCGTTTGGCTGTTTTTATTTACTTACTCAGCGATTATAAAAGTGACTGTTGTAACGACTGTGTTATTTAAGGTTTCTCATGGAACACCGTATTATTGTTGCAAGTGATGTAAAATTTTGATATTCTATGGGTTCTGCTGGTACGATTTACAAATGTTAAGCTATTGAAGAACCTCTTCATAATTTATGGGTAATGACTGTTTTTCTATTCAATCTCAGCGTGGATGTAATGTTTCTATAATCTTGTTTCCATCCCTCTCAGCCACTCGCTTTTACCCTCTACGTTTATGTTTGTCCTTGTGATTTACCGTGCTGCAGACAGTGATTTACCCCCCTTATGGATGCGATCTGGTCATGGGATAGTCTGCATTTACCTTCTAGGCTGAAAATCTAAATCCCTTTGGTGGGGTTGTAAATTATCCTTGTCTGCGTGTCAGTTGTTTCCTTTTTACTGATTTTTGGGATGCGCTATCAGCTGGGACAGGGTCATCCTTAATCCCATTTTGGGATCCCTGGCACTTGTCTGGCACCCAAACCTAAGACCCTCAACATTGAACATTGGGACCTCTCAGACTGAGCTCAGCGCTGCCTCGTCGACGTTTACAGCCTTGGGAAGTCCTTCCTCTCTCGGAGTAAGTTGAGCAACGATTTTGATGCATGGGATGCGTCTCGGTTCGGATCGCTTTTACAGGTAGCTCAGGTCGCACCGGCGTTTAGGGAACACTTGCCCTCGGACCTGTTGTCCTTGGCTCGACTCGTTTCAGGTTAACCTTCCCGCGTTCCCTCACCCCCGACTCTCCTCGCCCGGTGATACTGTTAAATGGTGAGTCAAACCTGCGCATGCATGCCCCTGCCAGCGTTGACTTCTTAATACAGACCCTGTGCACCTTACCGCCGAGTGATCACTTGGCCTCCTTACCAGCTGGACACTTCACCACGCGTTGAACTTGGGTCGGGGACTTCACGCTGACTGCATGGGTTGTTCTTGCGGGCGTCTGTCGGGTGGCTCTACAGTGGGTCGTGGTGCTACCTCCTCCCACCAGTGACAGTTGTTCCTTCTTCCATCAGCCCGGTATCCCTCCTAACTTTTGGACGTTACCCCGAGATGATCTAAACCTTACCGCTCAACGGTGGAGGCAACATTTTACACACGGTCGAGGATGGTCAGCCAGTTGCTGGTTCTCGACTTTTGTGCGTGGGTCCCTTGGAGTTGTCCATGCCCGCATCAACTAAATCTCAAACCCTAAGTTCCAGCTGTGCGCGGGGGCAAACCTTTTGGTATCTATTTGGCGTTCGTTCTGTCCTTCCAGGTTGGGGTGTTTCCAGCCTTGATCACAATATCCTAACAACCAGAAATTCGGAGGCTGATGTTTCTTTTTCCACCCCGAGATTCTAACCGTAATGGATGCCTCGGATACGCGCTGGCATGGATATGGAGGCGTGTTTACTGGGTTGGCAGTGAACCCCTTTCCCGCAGATTCGACATGCTGGGCAAACCTTTTCTCGTGTTGACAGTTGTTTGTTGTTGGGTCGTGAGCTTGACCGTCATCCCTTTTCCTTTTTAGAACCGAGTTAGACATCACTCCCCTCTCTGGGCGTTATTATTTAAGTCTTGTAACCAACACCTTTGGTAGTGTTGATTTCGAAGAGGTATACCCGACTGAATGGCTGCAGCCAATGGCATTGTGCCAGACCGCATGCTAGGTACTGTCTAGGGTTTTCATTCCATGCCCTTCATGTTTTATTTGGACCTTGAATAGTATGGGTAGGTAGTGTTGATTGGTATTATATCTTAGAATGGAATAGTTATGATTTTCTTCCATAAAATCTTGACATTATTATTCTATTGATTATAATGAAATGTAATGTGATATAACGTGATGTTAATATTTATGGTATTAGGGTGTTGATCACTGTAAAATAGTGCTTAATGTTAATACTTATGGTCAAGATTAATGATAATGTTATTATGGTTCTTGTAATGATAAAAGTAATGCAACACTTATTGTTAACGCTTATGGTCAGGTTAATATTAATTGTTAGTTGTTAATGGTAATGATTATGTAATGAATCGTATAATATTAATCCTAATGGTTATGGAATGGTCAAGGTTAATGTTGTTATTGTTATGGTAAGGTTAATGTAGTTGATACGAATAAAATAACAGATGTAATGTGTTGCTCATGGTATTAGTTATTGCAATATAAAAAGAAAAATGGATGATGTTTTATGGTAGGAATGATGAACTAATTATCATCAATAGCAGATAAATAAGTTCCTAAACTAAGCACATTGATTCACTATGATAGGTAAATGGGGTTGTACAAATATTGGGAATTGCCTTCGTAATGGAATTGCTTTAAATTGGATTTGCTATTAATGGAATTTACAATTACTGACTAGCACATCGTAGAGGACGTGGTTGATCCTTAACTATTGTTGCACTGGGATATATACACATTTTATTGCTTGGTCTGCTTGTGTCGGGCGGGATGTAGACACCTCCATGTAGCCTTAGTATATAAGTCTATGTGTGTGTTTATTTTCTGTGTAAAGAATCCAGTGTCGTATCAAGAGTCTCGGGCCCTTTAAAGGCAGGGTTTCCACTCTTGCGACACACCTGACGGAGATTACTAGTTTCTGCCTGAGCAGTCAGCCAAGAGCCTATCTGACCTTCTCTCTCTTCGGAGCAGAGAACTAAGATTAAACGCCCTGCTTTCCTGTGCAGAAATAGTAAAATCTACTACTATGGATTCTTCCATCTCTGTTTGTACGGTACATAACCCAACATTGTCGTTTATTTCTTGCCGCCACTTGTTGTGCGCCTTATGTCTATGGTCATTTATTGTTTGCCGTCACTTGTTGTGCGCCTTATGTCTATGGTCGTTTATTGATTGCCGTCACTTGTTGTGCGCCTTAAGTCTTCTTGTTGTGATCATCATAGTTGCGCCTTGTTGGTTGTCGGCTGGCGACGTAGAGTCAAGTATGTCTGTTCGTTTTTACACGTGCGCACACACCTTAAACAAAAAAAAAAAAAATTGCACCTGTTAAAGAGTTGTTGTCATGGCTAGGAGGACGTTTATATATGGTATCAGAGCCGGTTCGACCCGCGTCTTGGGATTCGCTACGACTTTCGTGGACATGATTAGATTTGATTATACTGTTTCTGATTGAGTTGATTGTGTCAAAGCAGGTAATCATGGTAAGAGGACGCCGTGGAGGCAGACAACGGGGTGCTAGGGGAGGAAGCATGACACCTCCAATAGCATCCACGCCTGAGGGGTCTAACCCCCAGGGAGGCGAGCAGGTTCTCGGACAGGAGCAAATAGCAGTTGGCGATGTTATTGGGATGATGAGATCCTTTCAGCGCATGTCCAAGGCTCTGATCAGCCGATTGGACAGAGACGAGGCTAGGGCACCGACACCCCCTGAAGTTCCGCCGCGTGCACCGACCGTTACCGGTAGCCTTCACCGTGAACTCGAGAAGGTTAAATTTCCTGAGTTCTTTGGTGCCCCGGATGGCGCCGCCACCGAGGCATGGTTGGAGAAAATGGCGATGTGCTTCGCACTTCGCGATTATACCTCCAACATGAAGGTCAGCATGGGGATCTTTCAACTGACGAGGAGCACTCTTCTATGGTGGAAGACGCTCCTGCCACAGCTGAACATGGCAATTGAAGACGTGTCATGGGAACTGTTTGAGGAATGGTTCCGAGAGAGGTACCTTTCAGAGGAATTCATTGAGCATCATCTCAATGAGTTCAATGCATTACGACAGGGAGTTCGTACGGTGCCTGAGTACGAGGCATGTTTCATGGAGCTGCTCCGGTATGCTCCGCACCTTAACACAGAGAAACTCAAGGTTAACCGGTTCGTGTTTGGCCTTAACGGTAGCCTGCGTGCAAAGGTTAGGATCTTGATGCCTCAAACCTTGCACGATGTTGTCCAAAAGGCCCTCATAGCAGAGGAGGATCTTATCAGTGGGGGTCAGACCAGAACTCTAGCGAGACCCACAGGGCAGGGTTCATGTGGCACCCTGCAGCATCAGACACCAGCGAGGCATACACCGGGATATCGTGGCTTCCAGAGAGGATCCAATTTCACTACACCCATACGACCTCCACCTCAGTAGCAGGCACCTTATCGGGGACCACAGCATCAGCAGTAGCGTCGCCCGCAGCAGCAGCCGTTTAGGCCTGTTCAGCAGAACCGACCTGGTTTCGAGGCCGGTGGGCCGTCATCTTCTACTTCGGGCACCAGGACTACTGGGCCGAAGAAGGGGTGTTGGACGTGTGGGGAGCCACACTACCAGCGCAACTATCCTATGGAGAGGACCAGAGCATCCAGATCAGCCGGACCCGCTACCGTGGGAGATATGGGCAAGGCCCATCGGATTCATGCGGCGGTGAATAACCGCCAGGCAGAGCACCAATCGACTGTGCTCGAGATGACAGGTACTGTCTCTTACCAGACAAAGGATTAAAGAAGCGCAGGATCGGAAGAAGAGTTATGCCAATGTGCACCGAGTCGACCGTAGTTACGAGGTCGACGATCGAGTCTTCGTGCGGGTTAAACCGCATAAGAGTTCGATCAAGTTTGGAAAGGGAGCTAAACTCTCTCCTAGGTTCGTGGGACCTTTTTTGGAGAGAAAGGGGCCCGTGGCCTATCGACTAGCCTTGCCTGATTCTTTAAGGCGTATGCAAGATGTTTTTCATGTGTCTGTTTTGAGACATTATATTAGTGATCCTACACACGTGATTGACATGAGTTCCTTGCAGGTATCGGACGAGGGAGCGCTCATGGCTGAGCCGGTCCACATCTTAGATCATCGCGTTCGACAGTTACGACGTCGAACGGTAGATCAGGTCAAGGTCCAGTGGGACAGTTATAGTCCACACTCGGCGACCTGGGAGGACGCATATGATATGCACCAACAGTTCCCGTTTTTGTTTGATAAATAGACTTATGATACTATGGTACTTTTATTTCGGCATTTATACTGAGAAACTTTGGGTCGAAGTTTAGAGCAAGAGGGGGTGTATGTAACATCCCGCTCTGGCGCACTGAGAAAACTTATTCTTTGAGGACACTTGCTCTCAAGTGATCTGGACTTTTATGATGTTAAACTATTTATCCTTGATTATGATGCGCTATGATAGATGACATGATGTTTTTACTACTTTGATGTAGACAGGTGTTGTTGACTCAGTTTCATTGAGTGTGTAGGGTTTCAGACCTTGAGGATGCAAAGGCATCGGTGGAACCCCCTTGGAATCTGGATTGAGTCAGGGAGTGTGCTATTTGGGTTGATTTATTTACTGTGATATTTCATTGATTTGATGATATGATGTTGACATGTTCTGACACGATTGTTGATGATGCAGGCTGACGATAGCTTGCCGACCAGACTCACATATGGAGTAAAGGGGCCACACACGATTTCCAGAGAGGTTGAGGGAGAGGGGTGGACATTAGCCCTGCCACCGCCTACTAGCACTCCCGTCGTGGCTCGAACTGTAGGTTAACGATTACCTAGTTCGAGAGGATCCACGATGTCGTGAGGGAAGCTTGCGACAGTTGCTCACGATGATTCTAAAGGGTGCGCAATAAGGTGGGGGACTTATTCCTTAGAGCCCTTAGTCTCCCACAAGTTCACCTGGCAGATTGTTGACTCGAGGGGTTATAGATGTCTACCAATCAGTCAAGTTGGCGAGTGGCACCCTTGGAGCACATGGTGCATCCTGAAGGGCACGTCGCGCAAAGGAAATGAACGAGGCGAGTGGCACCCTTGGAGCACGTGGTGCGTCCTGAAGGGCACGTCGCATTAATGTGGATGAAGGAAACAACCCTAAATATCCCTAAGACAATAACGCCTTAAGAAATCCTTAAACAACTTCCCTAACCCAGTGTCGCCCAGTTCAAAGTCTAAACCTAAGTAAAAAAAAAAAACTTCTCTAAGATAAAAATTTCGTTTAACCTTAAGGAAAAAGGCCCCAACTCTAACTCTAAAAGAGCCTAACCCTAATTCTAAATGAAATAGCTCCAATGAATCTTGACCTAATCCTATACCCAAATATCATTATTAA
>JZKD02S0021366.1:99169-111610 GCA_000966675.3 Picea glauca
TATAAAAGAAAGGGGGATGAGGGGAAAAGGGGATCGGGCTGTTAGGTATTGTTATGCTGCCAAATTGTGACTGGACTGATTGCTTGTGAGGAGTTGGGAATTTCTCAGCTTGTATTGGAGTGGTAGCTCATCGTTGTGGAGGTGAGCTGGGAAGCTAGGAATACCTTCTGGATTTGTGTGGCCCCTTTGCGGGTCTGGGGGCTAAGGGGGACGCAGAGTACCCCTAGCGTTTGGCTGGGAGGTACCCGTGTAGTCTCTACGGCCGGCGAGCGGGAGCGGCACGGAGCGCGGACGTCTTCGAGGTGGATGATAAGGCAAACTTACGATTTTTATCCTTTAGTCGAATAGAATGCATCATGGCTTATGCTGGGAGCGGAATATCGGGTATAATGGTTCGTTTGGCTGTTTTTATTTACTTACTCAGTGATTATAAAAGTGACTGTTGTAATCGCTGTGTTATTTAAGGTTGCTCATGGAACACCGTATTATTGTTGCAAGTGATGTAAAATTTTGATATTCTATGGGTTCTGCTTGTACGATTTACAAATGTTAAGCTACTGAAGAACCTCTTCAAAATTTATGGGTAATGACTGTTTTTCTGTTCAATCTTAGCGTGGATGTAATGTTGTTATAATCTTGTTTCCATCCCTCTCATCCACCCGCTTTTACCCTCTACATTTCTATTTGTCCTTGCGATTTACCGCGCTGCAGACAGTGATTTACCCCCCTTATGGATGCGATCTGGTCATGGGATATTCTGCATTTACCTTCTAGGCTGAAAATCTAAATCCCTTTGGTGGCGTCGTAAATTATCCTTGTCTACGTGTTAGTTGTTTCCTTTTTGTTGCATTTTGGGTCGCGCTATCAGCTAGGACAGGGTCATCCTTAATCCCGTTTTGGGATCCCTAGCACTTGTCTGGCACCCAAACCTAAGACCGTCAACGTTGAACATTGGGACCTCTTAGACTGAGCTCAGCGCTGCCTCATCGACATTTACAGCCTTGGGAAGTCCTTCCCCTCTCGGAGTAAGTTCGAGCAGCGATTTTGATGCGTGGGATGCCTCCCGGTTCGGATCCCTTTGCCAGGTAGCTCAGGTCGCACCGACATTTAGGGAACCCTTTCCCTCGGCCCTATGGTCCTTGGCTCGACTCATTTCAGGTTAACCTTCCCACGTTCCCTCACCCCCGACTCTCCTCACCCGGTGATACTGGTAAATGGTGAGTCGAACCTGCGCATGCATGCCCCTGCCAACGTCGACTTCTTAATATAGACTCTGTGCACCTTACCGCCGAGTGATCACTTGGCCTCCTTACCAGCTGGACCCTTCACCACGTGCTGAACCTGGGTCGGGTACTTCACGCTGACCACGTGGGTTGTTCTTGTGGTCGTCTGTCGGGCGACTCTACAGTGGGTCGTGGTGCTACCTCCTCCCACCAGCGACAGTTGTTCCTTCTGCCATCAGCCCGATATACCTCCTAACTTTTGGACGTTACCCCAAGCTGATCTAAACCTTACCGCTCAACGGTGGAGGCGACATTTTACACATGGTCAGGGATGGTCAACCAGTTGTTGGTTCTCGACTTTCGTGCGTGGGTCCCTTGGAGTTGTCCATGCCTGCATCAACTAAATCTCAAACCCTAAGTTCCAGCTGTGCGCGGGGGCAAACCTTCTGGTATGCGTTCGGTGTCCGTTCTGTCCTTCCGGGTTGGGGTGTTTCCAGCCTTGATCACAATATCTTGATAGCCATAAATTCAGAGGTTGATGTTCCTTTTTCCACCTCGGGATTCTATCCTTAATGGTTGCCTCAGATACGCACTGGCATGGAGATGGAGGCGTGTTTACTGGGTTGGCAACGAACCCCTTTCCCACAGATTCGACAGACTGGGCAAACCTTTTCTCGTGTTGACAGTTGTTTGTTGTTGGGTCGTGAGCTTGCCCGTCAGCCCTTTTCCTTTTTGGAACCGAGTTAGCCATCACTCCCCTTTCTCGGCGTTATTATTTAAGTCTTGTAACTAGCACCTTTGGTAGCGCTGATTTCAGAGAGGTATACCCGACTGAATGGCTCCAGCCAATGGCATTGTGCCAGACCGCATACTAGGTACTATCTAGGGTTTTCGTTCCATGCCCTTCATGTTTTATTTGGATTTTGAATAGTATGGGTAGGTAGTGTTGATTGGTATTATATCTTAGAATGGAATAGTTATGATTTTCTTCCATAAAATCTTGACATTATTATTCTATTGATTATAATGAAATGTAATGTGATATAACGTGATGTTAATATTTATGGTATTAGGGTGTTGATCACTATAAAATAGTGCTTAATGTTAATACTTATGGTCAATATTAATGATAATGTTATTATGGTTCTTGTAATGATAAAAGTAATGCAACGTTTACTGTTAATGCTTATGGTCAGGTTAATATTAATTGTTAGTTGTTAATGGTAATGATTATGTAATGAATCGTATAATATTAATCCTAATGGTTATGGAATGGTTAAGGTTAATGTTGTTATCGTTATGGTAAGGTTAATGTAGTTGATATGAATAAAATAACATATGTAATGTGTTGCTCATGGTATTAGTTATTGCAATATAAAAAGAAAAATGGATGATGTTTTATGGTAGGAATGATGAACTAATTATCATCAATAGCAGATAAATAAGGTCCTAAGCTAAGCACATTGAGTCACTATGATAGGTAAATGGGGTTGTACAAATATTGGGAATTGCCTTCGTAATGGAATTGCTTTAAATTGGATTTGCTATTAATGGAGTTTACAATTACTGACTAGCGCATCATAGAGGATGTGGTTGATCCTTAACTATTGTTGCACTGGAATATATACACATTTTATTGCTTGGTCTTCTTGTGTCAGGCGGGATGTAGACACCTCCATGTAGCCTTAGTATATAAGTATGTGTGTGTGTTTATTTTTTGTGTAAAGAATCCAGTGCCGTATCAAGAGTCTCGGGCCCTTTAAAGGCAGGGTTTCCACTCTTGCGACACACCTGACGAAGATTACTAGTTTCTGCCTGAGCAGTCGGCCAGGAGCCTATCTGAACTTCTCTCTCTTCGGAGCAGAGAACTAAGATTAAACGCCTTGCTTTCCTGTGCAGAAATAGTAAAATCTACTACTATGGATTCTTCCATCTGTGTTCGTATGGTACATAACCCAACATTGTCGTTTATTGCTTGTTGTCACTTGTTGTGCTCCTTATGTCTATGGTCGTTTATTGCTTGCCGTCACTTGTTGTGCGCCTTATGTCTATGGTCGTTTATTGCTTGCCGTCACTTGTTGTGCGCCTTAAGTCTTCTTGTTTTGATAATCGTGGTTGCGTCTTGTTGGTTGTCGGGTGGCGACGTAGAGTCAAGTATGTCTGTTCCTTTTTACACGCGCGCACACACCTTAAAAAAAATAAATAAAAAAAATTGCACCTGTTAAAGAGTTGTTGTCGTGGCTAGGAGGACGTTACATGTGCGAAGTCTTGTAGTTGGTATGGTGCACCCCCATTTTCCAGAGTGCAGTCGACACTGTCTCGCCATCTACCTTCAGGTGGCATCATTCCCAAGGCGAAGAATCTAATGCCATCCTTTTTATTTGTTTCCCAAACAGAAATTTTATTTACAACGAATCATCGCTAGAAGTGGGTGAAGTTTCTTGGCATGAGAGTTACTCTCCTTGCAACGATTCCATTATTTTTGCCTCAAAAATAACCCTCCCTCCTCTCAGCCAACGATTTGCCTTTGGCTGCGAGCCTTCGCCCTTCCCAGCCTTGGACAGTGCTGAGCCTGTCAGGTGGACAAAAATGAATTAGTTATTCGTGCCTCTGACTGCAGGGTGACAGGTTTCTAATGCCGCACTGATTTCTTTTAATTATTCATTGCTTTTAAGTTATTCAGGCTTGCTCCAATTATGGCGTAATATTAATGTAAATTTTTTAATGCTTGCTTTAAAATATTTTAGAATATTGCATCAATGGTGGATTTATAATCGTTGGGTCGTTGCGCTAATTATTGGTTCACAGTTACTGGCTATTGATTTATATTTTAGATCATTGAGTTAATATTAATGTTAAATTTATATGCTTGCGTTAAAAGATTTTAGAATATTGCATCCATTATGGATTTATAATCGTTGGGTCGTTGCGCTAATTATTGTTCACAACTACTGGCTATTGATTTATAATTTAGATCATTGAGTTAATGTTAATGTTAAATTTATACGCTTGGGTTAAAAGGATTTTTGAATATTGTGCCAATTATGGATTATGATCAATGCGTTGTTGAGTCAATTATTGGTTCATAATTATTGTATATCGAATTATAAACTTAGATCTTTGAGTGAAGGTTAATGTGAATTTTTACAATGAATGATTTAAATGATTTTAGAATGTTGCGTTATTTATTGAATTATAATTATAGATTAAATGATAATTTTTGCTTTAAATGATAATTCATAACTATTCATTTTTATTTATAATTAATGAATGAGTTAAATGATTTTAGAATATTGTGCTAATTATTATAATTATAAATTAAATGTTAATTTTCGCTTTTAATGATAATTTTTAACTATTCATTATTTTTTATTAAAATTATGATTAATTATTTGGTTAAATGTTAAACCAGTCAAAGATTAGACTTGCACAATATGGTCCTTGAATGTTAATTTAGAGGGTACCTTGATGACAAATTATGATCTAAAGTTGCGTGATGGAATGGCCTTAAGACTAATGTAGATTGTAGTCCTTTGATTAATTAATGTTGTACTGGGTCGTAAACTTTTGTGTGCTTGGTCTGCTTGTGTCGGGCGAGACATAGACACCTCCATGTTCCTCAGAACAGTCGCCAGCCTTGAGACCTTAAATGGTTAAAATCGATGGGAACCTGGGCTTGAGCATTGCTTATGTGTCTTGGAGGTCCTAACCATTGCAGGGTAGAACGGATGGGTAGTTAGTCTTATTTATTAGTCGTTTGATTGTCGTTAATTGCATGCAGATACTTGATGTGCGTCTTAGGTCATCATGTTCTATTCATTGTTGTATGCGTCTTGTTCGTCGTCGGGCGGCGACGCAGAGTCAAATGTGTTTTGTTTACCCTTGTACACACGCGCACACACATTTTGAAAAAGGAAAAAAAAATTACTTGTTATAAGAGGCTCATCGCCGTAACGAGGAGGTTCGTTACAGAAACATTGACTAACCAATACCCATTTTCCATTAAATTAAGTGAACTACTGAATCAGGTTGCTTATATAATAATCGGTTGTTGTCTAAGTTAACAAGTCCTACTTAAACAATAAATACAAATCTAAATCAATGATTTAACAATATATAACAATAACAACAATATCAATATGTAACGCTATTAATCTGACACTGTTAACAATATTAGTATAATACATTATTAACCATATTAATATAAAACACTATAATTATAACACTATCGACAATATTAATTTACCACCAGTGGTCTAACAATACTAACAATACTATTGTGTAACCCGCTTTCCATAAAATGCCATTTGGATGTCGTTCCTTAATCCATTAGATAAACACACACGCTGTCCTTTAGTTGTATTTTAAAATGGTAGTAGGTATTTGGGTGTAATCATTTTGCTACAAGCATGTTGGGTAAGCCATTCAATAACAATCACTAAAATTGTGTTCAGTCTATACTATGTTGTTGTTGACTATTACTAAACATAACGCATATAAAAAGGGCTATCAGTCACTCAAGGTTACTGTCAACACTGGTATACCATCAAGTTTACTGCCATTACTTACTGTAGGTATATTAATTAAGTGTTGCCAAGAATCAAGGTAGTGTTGTTACACCCAACTATGGGCAAATCTAAATTGCTGACACAAGGGAATATGAATAGAGGTTATAAGGAAAAAGAAAAATCGCTAAGCACAAATCCAAAGAATCATTGCCACTATAGTAATTAAAATTGCAATACTAAATCACAGTCACCTAATTCGTTGTTGTAGATAGCACCATTAAAATCACAATATGAAATTACAGTCACATAATTCGCTGCCAAAAAGAAAAAATAAAGAAACTGCTAGCATTCGGGGTTCATCCAATGAAAATGGAGGTAGCTCGTGAGTGAGTAAGGAGCTGGGTGAGTGGGTGAGTAAGGAGTTGTGGCTGTCAACAAAATAAAAATGTAGGAAGATACACTCACAACCAATTCACTACCCCAAACACAGGAAAAACAAACACTATCTCTAGCAGGTTACAAATGAAGTGCTTTGAAGAAGAAATTCGTGATGAGGCTGACTAATAGGGATACACTGTCAAAATTAATGCATTTGTTTCCAGGCAAATGTAAAAATGTAGCCAAATCTACAATATGATATCTCTCAATAAAATTAATGTTGTTGATTTCATATAACTATCAACTACCCAACACATGACGGTGATAGCCAAAGGGGCTATGATACATAAGAAGGAATTCATATAATAAAAAGGGTAAAATGCAGGCATAACCCTTCTAATACATTAACGTAGTCCTTCCAATCCACAAAAATGCAGTCAGATAGTATTGGTCATCACAGAAGGTAAGAATCCACTATCACGGGAATGTTAAATGCAGGTGAACAACAAAGGATCCATTGGCAATCAGGGTTCAGAAAAAGAAAATGAAAACACAACCAATAAGAGAAATTACTCGTGGCTTAACCAAACGCTGGAGACACAAACCTAAAAAAAATAAAAAATGCAAGCATGTAAAAATTGCAATAACGCAGGCATGAAAAAAAATCGTAATAATGCAGACACAAATCCATCATATAAAATCTACATCGAATATTAATGTAGGCAGACAATCTATATCTTTATCAACAATGAGTAGCTCGTTGTCCTTCAAATTAATTCACAGTCAATTATATAAACCTATACCATTACATAGGAGAGAAAAATGCTACCATATTCAGTGAAAATGCCTAGTAAAGTTGCAAGGTAAATCTTCCATTGAGAGGTGAGAAAACGCAGAGTATAATCACCAGGGAGTGCATTAAACGCAGAGCTAAACTATCCACGAATATATTAAAACGTAGAGTCAAAAATTTAGGGGATAATAATGATAACAATGGTGGAATTACTCAACACAAGAAGGCGCAATGACCATCAATCAACCACGAACATCCAACAGGGGTAGATGACTAGGTACCCCATCCTTCGCTCATCATCCACGCAGAAAAAAATAGGGATTTAGGATCTATAGGTCTATTAACACCGAAGTGATGATCGTCAATCCATCTCCTGACTGACTGCTTAGGCATGGACTGATGATCTAGGGATGTGGACGAAGTAAATCGCAACTCTTTACAAAAATCAACAAAACCAATAGGATAGTCTCAACATTCAGGGATCGAAATCCAAGGGAATCAAGTCAAGTAGCGAGCTTAAGGCAAAGGGGAAATTAAGTTCTCAATTAAAATTCTAAGTAAAACGTTTTCCTTACACAATTAAAAGTACAGAAATGAAGGCGTAAGATCAACAGTAATCTACCATGCAAAATTTAGCTTGCGTACCATAGCCCAAGGTAACAACTTCTGATTCGTTGTCCTGCGTGCTCCATGCAGCCCCCGCTTGCCGACCGTTGTAACTTCACCGGTACCTCCCAGCCAATGCTAGGGGTACTCGTCTCCCCCCTTATCCCCCCGAGCCGCAAAGGGGCCATGCACAATAAACCAAAGAACAACTAGCTCCCAGCTCGCCTCGCAAGGTCGAGCTACCACTCCTCACCGATATGGGTATCCCAAATCCCACAATATAAGTCACTCAAGTCTAAAATTCAGCCGCGTAACGTTGTTCATAAAAGAAGAGATCTATCCTCCTCCTCCTCCTCTTCCCTCCTTTATATAGAGTTTCTAAGTATTTCCTTTCCCAATTCCCATTTAATTTAATGTTCAATAATTTAATTCAGAAAAAAAAATCCTCCCCATAAATCTGTCACCCATCCCCTTTGTTGCACCAAGAATTAATTTCATTAATTATTTAATTACTCCTATTTCTCTCACCCACCTAAAATATTTCCTAGAATTGCTCCTAGGTGTCCCCATATTCCCTCACACAATTTAATGAATTACCCCCTTACTAATTTACTAGTTGAGTTCAATTTAGAAAGTTATTAAAGGCAAGATACCTTACTAAGTTAGTCATTCTGCTTTTTCCTTATGTTTCCCTTTCTCTTTATGTTCCCCCTTTTTCCCTTAGTTTCCTAATTCTTTTAAATTTCGCTCTTTTCCTTTTTTATCTAAAATTCAAATTAGCAAGTGTAGGAAATTACCCTTCTCCCCTTTTCCTTTTTAATTAATAAATTTTTAATTAGCATATGTAACAAAACAATTAATTCCCCTCTTTAAAAAAAAAAAATTAATCCCCCAAAGTAATTTGATTTTAATAATTTAATCGATTTTCTTACTCCCTTTTTATCACATGTTTAAAGATGATTATTATTATTTTTATTATATTTTTTTACCACGAGTATTACTTTAGAGATAGATTTCAATTTCCGAGGCTAGGTGACATTTTAATTAGGGAAATTTTGTTTTTAAAACTTTCTCATCACATCATTCGTTCTAAGGCCTTCTAGGTTTATTCACTTATTAGTTAACAACGCGACCTGCCCTTCAGGACGCACTAGGTGATCCAAGGGTGCCACTCGCCTCATTCTGTTTCTCTTGCATGATGTGCCCTTCAAGATGCACTACGTGCTCTAAGGGTGCCACTCATCTCATTCTATTTCCCTTGCGCAACGTGCACTTTAGGACGCACTGCGTGATCCAAGCGTGCGACTCACCTCATTCTGTTTCCTTGTGCGTCGTTCTCTTCAGGACGCACTACGTGCTCCAAGGGTGCCACTTGCCTCTTGACTTACTTGGTAGACATAAAAAACCCCTCGACTCAATACTCTGTTAGGTGATCTTGTGGGAGACTAAGGGCCTCTAAGGAATAAGGCCCTTGCCTTATTGCGCGCCCCTTAGAATCATCGTGAGCGACTATTGCAGTCTGCCCTCATGACATCGTGGGTCTTCTCGAACTAGGTAGTTGTTAACCTACAGTTCGAGCCACGACAGGAGTGCTAGTAGGTTGTGGCAGGGTTGCTGACCACACCTCTCCCTCAACGTCTCTGGTAGTCGTGCGTGACCCCTCTACTCCACATGTGAGTCTGGTCGGCAATCTATCATCAGCCTGCATCATTAATGAATCATATCAGAAATAATATCCATAAGCAGAACATCTAATCAGATGCACAAATGTCATATATACAAAAATCAAACCCAAATAGTCCACTCCCTGACTCGATCTAGAGTCTAAGGGTTTCATTGATGCCTCTGCATCCTCGAGGTCCAAAATTCTACACACTCGGGAGAACCGAGTCAATAACACCTGTCTATAACAATACATCAAAATAACATGTGATCATATCCATAATGCCTCATAATCATGATCAAATTCCCAATAGTAATATAATCCGGATCACTTGCAAGCAAGTGTCCTCAAAGAATATGTTCGCTCAGTGCGCGTAAGAGAGGGATGTTACAGAGATGAATTATTTTACCAAAATAGATGTTTTAGTGGAAATAAATGTGATCATTGTGGAAATCTAAGTTTGTTTCACTCAAATTATCCTATTGATATGAATGATCAATCATTTTCTAATATAACAGTCAATTGTAAGATATATGAATATATCAACAACACAGCTTCACATTCTTCAAATGTTATTTCCAAAATGATTGATTTGAAAGTAGAAAAAATATGTGTGATAGATTTTTTGAAGAAGTTTCAGGAAGAAATTTATAAATACACCAGACATTCACATAGAGCTTTATGGCAAGACCTACAATTCAAACAATCCTGTGAAATGTTTCCACCAGGGACAATTTTGTCTGTAGTTGATTTTGCAAAGAATTACACATTCGATGAACAAAAAGAAATACACAGTGAATATTATCATTCTGATCAAGTCATTATATTTGTCCACGTTTTATATAGACATGCTAAATAGAATGTTGATAACATAGAAAACAATAATGGCAATCGACATGTTATTAAAGAATATCACTTTTATTTAAGTGATGATCGAGCACATGATACATATTATGTACAACATTGTTTTGATAAATTTTATGATTCATTGAAAAAACATGGGATCGGATTCGATCGAAATTGGATATGGTCAGATGGATGTGCGGGTCAGTTCAATTTTCCATGATCATTCTATTGGTTCTGTCATATTCACAATAAATCAAACATTACACATTGTTGGAATTTTTTTGAAACTGGTCATGGAAAAGGAGAGCACGACAATGTAGGGGCACGTGTAAAATGAGCACTTCGAAGGTATCGGATGAACCCTCATGCAAATAGATTTGAATCCTCTGATCAAGTTGTTTATTGGTGCAAACTGGCGCTAAGCCATGAAAATAATCCGTCAAGGGATGTGTGCAGGTGTGTGTATATATACATGTTACACATGTACACAAGATATTTTTATTCACTTGTTCAAATTTATATGATCTCCAATCATGTTCTTGATAGATTTCAAGTTAACAAGTTCTTGTCTTGTGCAGGTTTTTTTGGTATGTTAGAAACCGAGATGTAAATAGATCAATCCCATATGAGGTAGGTACAATTCATGGGACGTGAAAATTAAATTCAGTTAAAACAAAACACTATCAAAATGTGTTTGCATTTGATAGAAGAAATGAATCTTGTTTTTGTTCAGTTTGCATAAAGGACATAGAAGACATAGAGATTTGCAAAAACGAAAATGCGGAATATGTTAAAGCTTGGAGACATATTGAACTTAATATAAAATAGAAAATTCCACTTGAAAGCTCAGAGGATATGGAATCAAATGAAACTATAGTATCAGTTGATGACGATAGAGTTTATGATCTTGTTAGAGAAGGTAATTTATGTTTCAATTGTTTGAAAATATATTTGTTAAATATTTAAACAACTTGTAGATGTACTTGTAAGTTGGATATATAAAATTTATATATATTCAATGAGTTTAATGGCACGTGCATGTGTTGTGATATCGTCAAATTATTCAAAATTAAATTATTTCAAAGTTGTTATTCTCAAAATAAATTTCCATTTTTGGAAATTCAAATTTTAGATTTTTGAAGTATGTAATTATTATGTTATGATTGTTGGAAAAAAATTTGACTTGTCAACTTTCCTCTTTTGATGGACACATGTATGAGACAAACATTTTTAATAAATTTAATGTTGGAGAACAGATGAAACGTCTAGGTTAAAAATAGTTGACTATGACTCCATGAGTGGGGAGCATGGTTGAGTTAACTCAGAGCTAATTTTTACAAGTGTCAGAAGTTGAATTCTGTCACTAGAAGCCCCTAGAAATCAGGAATTTGTAAAGATGCAAATTTCTCAAGGAGGGAAAATAATGGAAAGCCCTAGGCATGAGATAAAAACAACATATGTGGGAGGTAGGACATTGCTTAGTATGTTGGGGAAAATAATTTTTTGTTGTTGTTATGAACACATATGGTGTGAGACAAACATTTCTCTGACCTATTCAATGAGACAATGGCTAAATAGCGATGCTCAAATTTCCCTTATGGATTCATGTTCAAGCTAGGGGGTGATCAGGACAAGTAAATGTGGTTGTTATGCATCTACGGTTGGGTGGAATGTGGTTGTTCCATTTGTTTTCCTAACATCGATTGATCAGATATGTATCTTAACTATTTACTTTCATTTTCTAAAGTGTTACATGGTTGATGTTATATATATATGAATGATAATCTATGTAAGTGTGCCTCATGGCCTTGATAGATTTGTGGAATTTTCCACTATTTAAATGATTGGTTAGTATTTCTTTTTCTGAAGTGTTATATGTTTAATGGATACATATATAGATAGTAATATGTATGGGTACACCTCATGGCCATAGTAGATTTATTGATTTTCCTACTTATTAAATTACCGTACACAAAATAAACTACTTCAGAAAGGAAACAAGTGAAACCAGTGCAAACATATTGTATCGAAGTAAAATAAGCAAATTCGAATTGGTGGAATAAAGACAGACTCATGCAATCTTGATGGAATACAAAAAAAAGTGATTTAAAAGTCTCATATACATTTATGTTTATATACATTAATGAAAAAAACTATATAATACAATAAATCTCAGAGATTATTATGTAACATCCCGCTCTGGCGCACTTACCAAACTTATTCTTTGAGGACACTTGCTCGCAAGTGATCTGGATTTTTATGATGATAAAACTTTCTCCTTCATTATGATGCGTTAAGTTATATGACATGATGTGTTTACTACTTTGATGTAGACAGGTGCTGCTGACTCAGTTTCATTGAGTGTGCAGGGTTTCGGACCTTGAGGATGCAGAGGCATCGGTGGAACTCCCTTGGACTCCGGAT
>JZKD02S0021366.1:124317-140210 GCA_000966675.3 Picea glauca
AAGACATCGATGAGATAGATCTCTTCATACTTGAAATAAAATAAAAAATAAAAAATAAAAACATTTCTCAAATTTAAAATTTAAACATTTTAAATAAAATATATCTACAAATTTCAAATAAAATGTACACATGTCATTTAGATAAATAAAACAAAATGTAATTAAAACAAATCTGTCATACCAAAAGTGCTGAAGTTTTATCTTCAAACATCCATGCTCTTATAAACATCGTTGTAACAATAAAAAGAAAAACCAATAACACATATTAGCATATACTTTATTAGCAAATATTTTAAATATATTTAACTTTAGTAAATAAGAAATGAGAAATAATAACATACCCAAGAAAATCATCAAGAATAACATAACCATGTGACCAAAAATAACATACCCAACTGAAATTCAACAGATCTAAGATTATTGCTCTCTTTTATTATACTTTTTTGACATTTTTTTAAAATCAAATTTACACCACGAAGTTTCCAAACTTCTAAAATAGTTACTCTCCATATTAAGTCATTATTTGCATAAATATTTAATTTTCTATATAACCAAATGCTCTTTCAAAATTGTCTACATGATCTAAACAGCGTAAGATCATAGATCTAGCATATTTTTAAAGAGAAAATTTGTGTGCTTGGTAACCAATTTTAGTGTTCAAAGTTAGATAATACCCTGAAAATGAATTCACTTGTGTATGCAAAAAATTCACAAATCTCCATATTAAGCCATTCTTCCAGGAAAATAGTTATATCATCTTTCTGCAGTGGAATAGATGTTCTCATATAATCAAATGCTCTTTCAAATTAAAGGACTCACAAATCTCCATATTAAACCATTCTTCCAAAAAAATACTTATATCTATTAAAGTTCACAAATCTCCATATTAAAAGTCATTCTTCCAAGAAAATACTTATCTCCTTTTTGCGGTGGAAGATATGTTCTCATATAATCTTCAATGTACATGCATAAAACACAAATCTGCACATATATTAAGTCATTTTTCAAAAACCATAAATCTTTCATATTTCTACATGGGATGTATTCATATTATATATAATCAAATGTTCTTTTAAATATGTCTGCATCATGATCTAAACATACATGAGATCATGCATATACATAGCTTATTTGTAAATATGCAAATGTTGGTTTGTGGTTAGTAAGAAATTAGTTAAGAGTTTGACAATACCCCAAGAAGGAATTCACTTCGTTGTATGTAGAAAAAACAAATCTCCATATGACGCCATTCTTAGACAAGAAGGCAAGGAATGCAATCGAATAAAATTTAGAATCTTCCCCTTTTCTGATGTGGGATAGAGTATGTTATGAGATAATCAAATGATTAAGTTCAAAATTTTCTGCATCATGATCTAAAGTTTAAACATAAATAAGATCATGAATAATATCATATAATCATATTTTTAAATCTAGAATAGTTCTAGTTTACGCGCATGATCTAATCTTAAATAAGATCGATATCTAGAGTATATTGTTAAATCCAAGTGAATTTAGATGATGATAAACTTATATATATATATATATATATATATATATATATCAAAATGATTGATCGAAGCGTTGAAAAGTTATATAGACATTAGTTGAGTAATCCTTCTATGAATAGAAAAGGATTAATTAAAAAGTTGATCAAATAAAACTTCAATTTTGCTACAAGTACATATTTCAACAATTGCAAAACTTTAATATTTCATCATTCAAAAGGGAAAATATTAGAAGAGAAGTTTTACATCATGTGCAATCTATATTGTAACTAAAAAAATTGATAAAAATAAATAAAAATAAAAAATATTCAACACAAATAAGCTTGAACACTTCTTGTAACTAAACAATTTGAAAAAAATTAAAGTAAAAAAAAAACATATTCAAAACAAATAAGCTTGAACGCTTATATAAAAAAGGCCCATCATAAAAACAAACTAAAAATCACGAATGTGCAATGTACATACATTTAAGCATAATCATGAATAGACACATCATTCTCAAGTATGGATGCATCCTTCTCAATCCCAATCTCCCGCATTCTCTTTAAGCATAATTTCATGAACTCTGTTCTCCACATTTCCCTGTAACACATTTCAAATTTGTACATTTGAAAATTAAAATTAAATGATTTTAACACATTAAATTGCAGTTTTAAAATTTGAAACATGTAATTCATGTGACGTGCCAATCTGAATATCATCAACCACACAAGAGGGTGGCATGACATGGTCGGTTGAGTCATGGTCTTACCCACCATACCCTAAGATTCAATAAATTATATATTGTAAGACATTTTTCTTTTAAATTAATAATTTAAATGACATTGCAATTTTCATATATAACTAAATTTGTTTTCAACATGCAATTATACCTGTGAACTCTCACCCTCTTCAAACTCTCTCAATGAGAATTGTGACAAGCCTTTCCAATTAGTGGAAGACAGAATAGGAATCTGTGAACAACGCAACTAAGAATTTTAGAGTTCAATGTGTTCACATTAATACAAAAACATAAATTTCATGTATATTGATTATTCAACAAAATGTAAAGATTGGACAACTAAAGTGCTCATATGTGGATATTTTAAACACATACTTGATTCAACCCATCCAAATTTAAACTCGATGAATCGAGTCCCCTATTTACTGGAGATTCATTTAACATATGACCAAACTGCAATTAATGATGATAACAACTCAATCATTTCTAAAGATATAATGATATGTATATAGATCTAGAACTACACAAAAACTATCCTCAAATGCATGAAAAATTTACTAATTGTAACACATATCAATCCGGTGTTCGATTCATCATTCTAAATTAACTCCTTCCAACCATTACGACAAAATTTTGCATACTCTCGTATATCTTCTATGGACATGGAATCTATCTCCTCATCTATTTTGTAAACAAAATTGGCTCGAGAATTGACTTAAGCTTTCTGACAGTTCAAACCAACATCAACACCATAAAAAATTGATCATAAATCTTCTCTGATTGCATTCTTGGCCTCCTTGCCAACAACTTCAAAGCATCAAAGACAAATATTGAAAACAATAACGACTATATTTGTGACTATGTTTCTATATATAATGAACATGACAATATCTAAATATAAAAAAAATGTAACATGTAGAAGATAATCCATATCTATGTGTAATTTTTTTTTATGATGTTTATGTTTTTTTTTTTTTTTTTTTAAATTAAAAAAGTTAGCAAATCTAATGATGTGAAATGTACATGTGACGTTTGAGAACCTTAACATTTAAATTAATGTATTTTTCATATTAAAGAGTACTATTTAAATTATTTAAAATTCCTACCAAGTGAACTTGTTGTGGTATGGGTGGTATGGGACCATATTCATAGACCACATGAAACCACAAAAGAAAAATGCACAATCTATGGCCTTGGTTTTTAACCTCACACTATTTGTTAGAAATTTTGTATAGTGCATAAGCCATTAAATTTTATCCCCTAATCATTTCTTGGAATAAAAGGCTTGCCCATGATGTGACAAACCTTTTAATTAAAAGCATTTTGCACTTATAAATCAAAGATTATAACCAAAGGGCATGTCTCATGGTCTAACGCCACAAGCATGGATGACATGCCTTGCAATTAGCTCATTTATAGCCCAAGAAATTGGGTTTGTAGCATTATCTTAGATAAGGAGACTCATCCTTAGTGTACCAAACCATAAAACAATGTTTGTGTCCCACTCTTCAATAATAATCAGTAAAATATAGTATGAGACTAGGGATGGAGGGAAATAATGAGTAAAAACTAAAATGTTTTACTTGTTATCCCTCACCTGCATCCTCATATATGAGGGTATGAAGGTGAGAGTGGAGGTGGGGGTAGGGGGAATAATGAGTAAAACATAAGAGGGTATATTTTACTCAATATCTCCCCCCACCCTCATATAAGTGAGACACGTGTCTTCAAGATGCGATCACTAGGCAATCCAGTGCAAAATGAGAAACATATTTCCTACCCTCCCAAAGGTTGTACTGTGATTTCACTACATCCACACCTCCAAAAGGTCATATGTCCCTTTCATTCAATCGATCATTGTCTTAGCACTATTGTTTTGTCACCCTTTCATTATTAATGATGGAGAGAGTGAATCAAAGATAGAGAAATAGTCACAAGAAAATGATGGATTCAATGAAATGGACATATGACCATTTAGAGGTGTGGAGGTAGTGAAAACATGGTACAACTTTTGGTAAAATCATGGTACAAAGTCTTTATTTAGGGTTTTATTAGGGTCTTTTTCCCTATTTAAAAATTGATAGGGGCTTTCCCTCTTGGAGAGTCTTCCTCCATTACTTAGATTCATAGGTGCAATCCATTTCAATTGCAACAATGGTTACACCTTTGGTCATGAGTCCAATGCAATTTGGTTTGAGAGCTCAACCAATTTTCACTCTTGCTATGTTTTCATTCTCAATATATTTTAAGAAACTACAAAAAAGGTTGAGAACTATATCCAAAGCTTCTATGACTAAGGAATAGCTAGATGAAACTTTCATAAATGAAATGAAGTATATTTTGTAGGTAAAATGAGTTAGGGAACTTGAATTCTTATACCTCAACCGAATATTTCAAGATGAAGAGGGGGAGATAAACCCTTTGAACAAAGGGCCACACACCACCATGAAACTCCTAGAGACCCACTTACAATATTTAGATGAAGATATCACAAAACATTTTTGGTGGTGAAGTTGCCTAGTTAAGTTCATGTTCAAGGTGTAACACATGTACAAAGAAGAGGATAATTTTGTAACGTCCCCATCGTTACGACCATATGCGACGCAACACAAAAGATTTTTTTTTCCTCTAAGCAGGACGACAACAGATTAGGCAACGGAAAACAATGACTCAGACACTAGCACATCAGGCAATTGGATGAAACATGCGACAATCCAAGACATATATAAACGACTACCCACCCGACACAAGCAAGACAATGTCTACACGGTAAAGGACAACATCAACCAACCCAACACAATGACTTGACGACCAGTAACTGGAAACCTCTACGGTGCGCGAAACCAAAATGCATTAAGGTGTTACAAACCAAGTGCCAACATCAATTACAATGAACAACGCCCACATCGGTGTATAGCGGGAAAATAGACCCCACATTCATGTATGAAATACAAAGTGAAAAGATCTGGTAACTCTACCTTTTACTCCGCGTCCGGTGTCGATCCTTTCGCGTTCGATTGCTCCACTAACTACAAGCCTCCTCCCAAGGCTGGTCTGCATTCATAAACAGATAAACATGGAACTAAAAACATGCATCTCATATATAAATCATGGGTTAGATATTAGTATAAAACATAAATCAAACATAGACATTTGACACATCATATTTCGGGACAGAAAAAGTATTCATTTTATTTATATCACAATGTTTACTTACAATGAGATCGGCGACTGCTTCGTGAACCTGGTTCGGGCTCTTCTTCACCAAGATCCAACTGCGCTTCCACGTATCTTTCTCCTCTCACACTTCTTCTAGGGAAATGGCATAGGCTTATGATGGAGGAAAAATGACGAGAATGGTAAATTCTGATGCAAATCTCACAAGGTGGCTGCAATTCTTGGGGCAAGGAGGGGATGTGAAATAGGCAAAGTTTCATTTTTCTTATGCTTGGATTAAGAATGAGACCCCAACACGTCCTTTTATATTACAAAATGATGGTTATTCGGTAGGGTGACGGGCTATAGGCATTGGGACAGTTGGAAAACTATTCAATAGCCCCTAATCTCGACGAATTTCTTGCACATTTTTATTATTTGCAACAATTGTGGGTATACGCGGGTTGTAATGGTGCAACTAGCGTATGTACGCGAGCTGTAGTGGTGCAACACGCATGTGTGCGCGGGAAGTAGTGGTGAAGGGCACGTACATCTTCAAAAATAGGGTTTTTAAGAATAATTGCTCAGTGATGGCTTGACAAAAATAGAAAGTAAGAGGGCCAAATGCCAGGTATGCATGTATGGTGCAATTTAGGGTTATAACAATTGGGAAGCACAGACTCCGGCTAGGTTATCATTCGCCTATATCCGTCAAGGCGCATGATGATCCCCTCATAAAGAATCATATCGTCACCATGCGATAGGCATGACAGTGACCATGGCGCAACATAACATAACTGGACCCTTAACCCAAGCTAAAAACAATGCTCGAGGAGACTGAATTAACTGACAAGAATACTATACCCACACACCCTAAGAAACAAATCGACAAGATGCAATATGACATCACTCCAATTCAATTGCGCAAGCTGTTAAACGACTTCGCCAACAAACCAAAAACCATTATCTTTTAAGAAAGATGTCTAAGTGTGAAGGAGTGAACCATTATAATATTATTATAATCATAAATGTAACCATAAATGAGACCATAACGTGAACTATTATGAATGTTACTATTATCATAAATGTGAACTATTATATGCACTTAACAAAATCAAAATATGATTGTCAACAAATACACATTGTCCATTAAAATAAGTGAACTAATTAACATTAAAAAGTGAACTACATTGCTTATTAAATATAATACATTATGGTCTATATCATTGTTGTCTAAATTAACAAGTCTCTGGATGATTCTAATGATAAATTGTTAATAGTTATAATGATATCGCTGGGTAAAATCCATAATTATTTGATAAATAACCATTGTTGTGTAATAGCATTACTGTCAACAATATTTAAAACCCTATCCATGTTATTAAATCACTATCCACTAAAAAGAATTAACAATGTAAAGGGAACGGCAAGGATTAACACTATAATTCTTTGTCTAAAGAAAAGAGTTAATCATATATATCGTTGGCATGTAAATTGTTGTCACATAATTCGCTAATTAACAATATAAAGAAAATGCCAAGGAAAAACACTATAATCATTGTCTAAATAAATGAGTTATATATATATATATATATATATATATCGTTGGAATAGAGCATTATAAATTTTGTTGTGTATATCATTGTCAACAATATTGAAACACAGGAATATATATATATTGAAACACAGACCTATATATTGAAATACCAGTCCGGAATTTTTTTATTGAAACACAGGCATATATATGTATTTGCATATATATATAAACTAGCATCCCTATCATTAAATGAATGCAGACATATCAAAAACAAAACGCAGGCATATATAACTTGGCTATCCATCGCTATCCTTCAGACTGAAACAAAAACAATAATTCGCTATTAAACTAGTCCAAGTATAATAATTCGTTGTCCTTTAAACGAAACATATATATAATAAATTCGTTATTTAAACTAGAGCAACACAATAAATTCGTTGTCTACTAATTATACGGAATTGTTGTCTTATCAAAGGAGAATTCGCTATCTATTAATAGATGAAATTGTTGTCTTAATATAAGAGAAATCGTTGTCATTCCATCTGTATTACTAAAAGGAAAATTGTTGTAATACGCATCATTCAATGCAACAATTGCAAACACAACCATTACACAGTCAAGGAAACTATTGCACATCCATAAAATGCAATTATTACACAGTCTCAAATGCAACCAAAGCACAGTCACAAAATATGTAAAAATTCGTTGTCCATCACAAAAATCTCTATCATACACAATTCGCTATCATCTAACCACACAACATACAAATAGCTATCCAATAAATACGTTAAGGTGGGATTGAAACTCCGAGAAGAATGGATCGCTGCCCTTTAAACATTATCGATTTAAACAATCACATATATCGTTGCCACTAAAAAGGAAACGTTGTCATACACAACATACCATGCCACCATTACCACCATAAAAATTACACAGTCATCAAAGACGAAATCGTTGTCTATTTAAATGCAATTACACAGTCACCAAAAACAGAAATCGTTGTCTATTTAAATGCAATTACACAATCACCTTCTTAAATTTGTTGTCTATTTAAAAAGGAAATTGTTGTCTAGTAAATGCAAGAGATCACGATCCATTAAATACTAAGTTCGTTATGTAAATAACCATTACCATTTGAAAAATAAATATCACTGTCCAAATGTTATCAACCCAAAAAAATCGTTCTAAATATTAAATCGTTTTTGAACATTAAAATCGTATACAATACCTATCCATTAAGTAGAAATAAATCGCTACACCATACATATCCATTAAATCGTTGTCAAATATATTAATTTCGTTGTCCATTCAATATATATATATATATATATATATATATATAGTATAATTCCGTTGTACATATATTAGTTTCACTATTCATTCAGTGTATATATTAAGTGTATAAGATCATTGTCATACAATTAAAAATGCAGGCATATCCACAATGAAATTCGTTGATAAATCGTGGCTCATTAAAAACACAGGTAAAGTTTTGATTCAACAGTACAAACGAAATAAAAACTGGACACAATATAAAGGTTTAATCAACAGTAAAACGTTTTCAACAGAACACATGTAATGGTTGTTTCAACAGTAAAACGAAATCAAAATCTGGGCGCAATAACTCTGGGTTAAAGGTTAACAAGAACAATTTTATAACGCCCGGGGTTTCCGTGCTAAACTTAGAAAAACGAGGAAAGTAAATCGCCCAGTGAGAGAGGTAAGGCATTGGGCATTGGAACAACAAAATGCAGAGCACAACAGACAAAATAAAGAGACAATCATTCAAATAGAAACACAAAGATTTATCATTCAAGGACGCAGGGATGTATCATTCATATGCAGAGATACTCATTCACAAGGAGGGTGCAAGGATTAGAGATTAATCATAAATAAAAACGCAGAGATAAGTAAGGGATAGATAGCTGGGCGAAATTTATCCTTCACTTATTATCCATGCACAAGAAAGTAGGGCATTTAAATATATAGGTCTTTAAACACCGGAGTGACGACCGTCGATTCGGCTCCTGGCTGACTGCTGAGGCACAGACTAATAACTAAAGGGATAAGGGATGAAAGATAAAAACCCAAATTTTTCTTTGTAATAATCAATAAAAACAAACACAGAGAATTCATTGCAATCAGAGTTCGGGTTCACCAAGGGAATTCAATTCAAAATACAATGAGCATAAGACGGGGATGACTTTAAGTTCTTAATCATAAAACATTGAATGAAACATAATCTTAACACAATATAAGTACAATACTGAAAGCGCAGGATCAATATTAAACTACCATTCAAAATATACACATATGTACTGTAGCCAATTGCGAAATCTCCGAGTCGTTGTCCCGTGCGTGCTTCGTCCAACTCTCGCTTTCCAACCGATGTGTGTCACTGGTACCTCCCAGCCAATGCTAGGGGTACTCTTCTTCCCCCTAATCCCCCAAGCCGCAAAGGGGCCATGCACACAATACCAGAGAACAACTAGCACCCAGCTTGCCTCGCAAGGTCGAGCTACCACTCGTTACCCGAGCTGGGTATCCCAACTCCCACAAGAGAAAGTTCAGTCAAGGTAAAATTCAGCAGCGTAACGCTACGCAAAAAGATCTGATCCATACTCCTCCTCCTCCATCCTTTTTATAGAGTTTTTTAAGTAATTAGTTTCCCAAATTCTCATTAAATTCCTTTGTCATAAATTTTAATTAGGAAAAACCTCCCCCGTACACATGTCACCCATCCCCTAGTTGCACCAGAAAACCAATTTTATTAATTAATTAAATATTCTTATTTCCCTCACCCACCTAAAAGCATTCCTAAAAATGCTCCTTGGTGTCCCAATATTCTCTTACAAATCTTAAATGAATTACACCTTACTTAATTCCTAGTTGAGTTCATAAATAGCAAGTTCCCAAGGCAAGATTCCTTACTAAGTTAGACATTCAACTTTTTCTTTATGTTTCCCCTTTTCTTTAGGTTTCCCCTTTTTCTTTAAGTTTCCTATTTCTTTCAAGTTTCCCTCTTTTTCCTTTTTAACTAAAAATCAATTTAGCAAGTGTAGATAAAACAACTATTTACCCTCTTTTCTTTTTGACTAAAATCAAATTAGAAAAAATAGATAAAAACAACCATTTCCCTTTTTAAAATTTTAATCCTCCATGATAATTTGACTTTAATAAATTAATTTGAATTTCTTACCCCCCTTCTTGTTACATGTTTATTTAGTATTATTATTATTATTTTTTTACCACATGTTTTACTTAGACCTAGGTTTTAATTTCACTAGGCTAGGAAACATTTTCAGTAGGTAAAATTTTTTTTTTAAATCTTACTTATCACATCATTCATTTTAGGGTCGACTAGGTTTATTCACTTACCAGTTAAAATCGTGACGTGCCCTTAACGATGCACTAGGTGCTCCAAGGGTTCCACTCACCTCTTTTTGTTTTCCTTGCGCAACGTGCCCTTCAGAATGCACTACGTGCTCCAAGGGTGTCATTCGCCTCTTTCTATTTTTCTTGCGCGACGTGCCCTTTAGGACGCACTACGTGCTCCAAGGGTGCCACTCGCCTCTTGATTGACTTTGGTAGACGTCAAAAACCCATGGAGTCAATACTCCGCCAAGTGATCTTGTGGGAGACTAAGGGCCTCTAAAGAATAAGGCCCCTACCTTATTGCGTGCCCCTTAGAATCATCGTGAGTGACTGTCGCAGTATTCCCTCACGACATCGTGGGTCTTCTCAAACTAGGTAATCGTTAACCTACAGTTCGAGCCACGACGAGAGTGATAGTAGGTTGTGGCAAGGTTGTTTTCCACACCTCTCCCTTAAGTCTCTGGTTGTCCTACATGATCCCTCTACTCCACATGTGAGTCTGTTCGACAAACTATCGTCATCCTGCATCCATTAACGAATTATGTCAGCGATAATAATAAATCATCATAGGATCTAATCATATGTACATGTGTCACATCAATAACATTCAAACCCAACAGTCCTCTCTCTGACTCGATCCAGAGTCCAAGGGGTTTCATTGATACCTCTCCATCCTCAATGTCCAAAGTCCTGCACACTTGGGAGAACCCAGTCAATAGCACTTGTCTATGTAAATGCAACAAAATAACATATCATCATATCCATAATATCTCATAATCATAATCAAATGATCGATGGCATAGTAATCCAGATCACTTGCAAGCAAGTGTCCTCAAGGATAGGTTCGCTCAGTGTGCATAAGAGAGGGATGTTACATACACCCCCTCTTGTTTTAAACTTTGTCCCGAAGTTTCACAGTATATAAGTGTCAAAATAAAGTGTATCACAGTATCATAAGTCTATCTATCAACAAAAATGAAAATTGTTGGCGCATATCGTATGCGTCCTCTGAGGTCGCCGAGTGCAGACTATAGTTGTCCCACTGGACCTTGACCTAATATGTTGTTTGACACTGTATCTATCAAATGCGATGGTCCGATATGTGGATTGGCTCAGCCATGAGCGCACCCTCGTTCGATACCGGCAAGGTACTCAAGTCAAAACATGTGTAGGATCACTAACATAATGTCTCAAATAGAGACGTGAAAGACATCATGCATACGCCTCAAGGATCAGGCAAGGCTAGTCAATAGGCCACAACCCTCTCTTTTCCACAATCTCGCAGGATCCCATGAACCTAGGAGATAGTTTAACACCCTTTCCAAACTTGATCGAACTCTTATGCGGTTTCACCTGAAAGAATACTCGATCGCCAACTTTGTAACTACGATCGTCACAATGTGCGTCGACATAACTCTTTTGTCGATCCTACGCTTCTTTGATCTTTTATCTTATTGTTTACATTTGATCTTCCAATTTTTGGATCTCTTCCAATCCCACCAGGACCCTATCCTCAAGCCGATCCCAACTCAAAGGCGTCCGACACAGTCACCCGTAAAGAAACTCGAAAGGCGCCATCTTAATGGTGCTTTGATAACTGTTGTTGTACGCAAATTCTACCAGTGGCAAGAATTCTTCCCAACGCTTTTGTTGGTCCATAACGAACATACGCAACATGTCCTCCAAGATTTGGTTTGTTCGTTCGGTCCGTCTGTTTGTCTCCGGGTGATACGCGGTACTAAAGTTAAGTTGGGTTCCCAAGGCCTCTTGGAAACTAGTCCAAAATCATTCAGTAAACATCAATCTTCGATCGGATATAATCCTCTTAGGCACTCCATGCAACCTCACAATCACGCTGATAAAAAATCTATCTATGTCGGGTGCTTGATACGACGTACGCAAAGGAATAAAATGAGCACTCTTCGTCAGAGTGTCGACTACCACAAAATCGAGTCACGTCCCCTTGCCGTCAATGGAAATCCAACAATGAAATCCATCGAAATGACCTCCCATTTAGATTCTGGAATAGCGTGCGGCTGTAGAAATCCTGCTGGATGTCTATGTTCAGCCTTAACCTGCTAAAATTCTAGACATCTTGTCATGTGGTTGACTATGTCTCCCTTCATTCCTTTCCAAAAGAATAAGGGTTTAAGGTCTACCCTCATCTTCGTGACTCTTGGGTGAGCCATGTACACTGCTCTATGAGCCTCATTTAGGATCAAACTCCTCAACTCGTCGTTGGGAGGTACGTAAATTTGAATTTTAAATCTCAATAGTCCATTGTCGTCCATAGTAAACCCTTCAAATTTTGGTACAATCATTGTGTTTTGTCCGATAAAATCCTTGAACACTTTGTATCATTCATCGTTGCATTGTAAAGTTAGAATCTTTTCACGTAGATTCATCTGAAGAGGAATCACCGAAAAGATGTGTGGTCTCCGACTCAACGCATCCACCATTTTTTTCATTGTTCCTTTTATGTAAGTAATCTCGAAATCGTACTCGCTAAGCAATTCTGACCAACGTCGTTGTCGCGCATTCAAGTCACCTTGCGTAAATATGTGTTGTAGTCTATAGTGGTCCATTTTTAGTTCGAATTTCCTTCCAATAAGGTAGTGTCTCCAAAATCTCAAGTCATATACAATGGCTAACTGTTATAACCCTAAATTTCACCATACATTCATACCTGGAATTTGGCCCTCTTGCTATTTTTGCCAAGACATCACTGAACAACTCTTCTTAAAAACCCTATTTTTGAAGATGTACACACCCTGCATCACTAATGCCCGCGTACAAATGCTTGTTGCACCACTACATCTCGCGTACGTATGCTAGTTGTACCATTACAGCCTGTGTATCCAACAAATGTTGCAAAAATTAAAAAGTTGCAAGGAATTTGTTGAGATTACGGGCTATTGGGTAGTTTTCCAACTGTCCCACCACCTATATCCCGTCACCCAACCGAATAGCCATCCTTTTCTCATATAAAAGGAGGTGTTGGGGTCTCATTCCTAAGCCAAGAATAAGAACAGTGAAACTCTGCCCATTTCATATCCCTCATTTCCCCAAGAATTGTAGCCACCTTGTGAGATTTGCATTAGAATTTCCCATTCTTGCCCGTTTTCCTCCATCATAAGCCTATGCCATTTCCCTAGTAGAAGTGTGAGAGGAGAAAGATACGTGGAAGCGTAGTTGGATCTTGTTGAAGAGGATCCCAGACCAGGTTCGTGAAGTAGTCGTCGATCTCATTGTAAGTAAACATTGTGATATCAATAAAAGGAATATGTTTTCTGTCCCAAAATATGATGTGCCAAATGTCTATGTTTGATTTATGTTTTATACTAACATCTAACCCATGATTTATATATGAGATTCATGTGTGAAGTTCCCTATTTATTTGTTTGTAAATGCAGGCCAACTTTGGGAGGAGGCTTGTAGTCAGTTGAGAAATCGAACGCGAAAGGATAGACACCGAATGCGGAGTAAAAGGTAGAGTTACCGGATCGTTTCACTTTGTATTTCATGCATGAATGTGGGGTCTATTTGGGGTTTATAAAAATTAGGAGACTTGTAGATGGTTAGATCTGCCTACATGTTGAACCCTAGTGTATTCCATAGGGGGGTTTTCCCGCTATAGTAGAACTGGTGACCATACTAGGATAACCTCTAGGGTTATAACACTAACAACTCCAAGTCATACATTACATAGTTCTCCTCATGCCTTCTCAACTTTCTCGATATGTAAGCAATCACTCGACCATTTTGCATCACGACTCTGCCTAAGCCTTCCTTGGATGCGTCAATGCATACCAAGAAGTCAACATCCATATCTGAGACATTTAGTATCGATATTGTTGTCAACAACTCCTTGAGCCTCCAAAATTCTTCCGTGCATTTCTCGGTCCAAACAAACTTCTTGTTCTTCTTCTGCAATTCCATAATCATATTTTCTATCTTCGAAAATCCCTCGACGAACCGTCGATAGTATCCTGCTAAACCATGAAGCTACACACTTTTGGGACATTCGTCGGCATAGGCCATTCCATAATAGCCTCGACCTTTTCTGGATCCACAACGATACCTTCGTCGGAGATGACATTCCCTAAGTAGTGAATCTTCGATTGATAAAACGAGCATTTAGACAATTTCAAATACGATTTGTTCTCTTGCAGACACTGTAGTACCAAGAACAAGCGCTCGTCATGATCCTCCATCGTCCGAGAGTAATTAAAAATATTGTCAATGAATACTTGGACAAACTTGTCCAAGTAGTCGTTGAACACCCCACTCATCAAACTCATAAAAATACCAGGGGCGTTTGTCAGTCCAAAAGGTAAAACAGTGAGCTCGTAATGTCCAAACCTTGTCTTAAAGGCGTTCTTAGGGACTCCATCCTCCTTGATCCGTAACTAGTGATACCCTGATCGCAAGTTGATCTTTGAAAACACCATCACACCTTTCATATGATAAAACAGATCATCAATCATTGGCAACGAATATTGATTCTTGATCATTGCCTTGTTCAATTGATGGTAGTCAATGCAGAGTCTCCACAACCCATCCTTCTTTCAAATGAAAATAACAGGTGCACCTCACGGTGACACACTAGGACGTATAAGTCCCAGGTCCAATAACTCCTTCAGTTGCATTTTTAACTCCTGTAACTTTGGGGTCGACATCTGATAAGGCGTTCTTGCTATCGGTTTAGTCCTCGGTTTCAGGTCTATGGTAAATTCCAATTCCCTCTCTGGTGGCATCCTAGGTAACTCCTAGACGTCTGCAAACTTTCTCACCACCGAAAGGTTTTCTAGACCTTCCCCTACTCCCTTCTTGTTTAACGCAAGGATCACATAAGGCTTACATCCCTTGTGCATGCTCTTTTGTAACTGTAAAGAAGAGATGAACCTCAAGGAAACTCTCTGGTTCCTACCAATAATCACACGTCTGTGACCCTCATCACCGACCAAGCTCAACCGTTTCATTTTACAATTGAGTATCGCCTCATGCGATTTCAACTAGTCCATACCGATCATGATGTCATAAGATCCTAATATCGTGACATATAGGTTGGCCCTACTGAAAAACTCTCCCAGGTTAAGGCTACAGCTCGTACCTTCCCTACAACCTTTTGTTGGCTCCCGAAGCCATATCTACAAAGATAAACTCATCATTTTTTACTGTCCTTACCTTAATTATTTTTAGTGTTGCACCATAAATGAAACTCTATGTAGCACCTCAATCAATCAAAATACTAAAGGTCTGGTCAGCGACGATACCTGACGTCTCAAGTACAGTCGACTGGTGCTCTGCCTGGCGGTTATTCACCCCTGCATGAATCTGATGGGCCTTGCCCAAATCTCCCATGGTAGTGGGTCCGGCTGATTCAGATGCTCTGGTCCTCTCCCCGAACCGTTCCTCTCCCAGAACCATTCCTTGAACAATTCCCATGACACGTCTTTGACTACCATGTTCACCTGCGGTAGGAGCGTCTTCCACCTTAGAAGAGTGCTCTTGTAACAGCCCTCCTGGCTAAGGACATCTACTCAGCCAACTGGTGATTTTTTTTTTTTTTTTTTAAAGGTGTGTCCGCGTGTGTAGA
>JZKD02S0021366.1:150588-191574 GCA_000966675.3 Picea glauca
ATCAATATAGCTAGATTTGTCAATAATCAAAGCATTTGTATGATAGATATACTTAAGCATGAAATTTCTCCCTGTCCATGTGCATGGAGAGGGCCAAATTCGAGCTTGTCCATGTTTAGGTCTATCCATGCACATTGACAAGACCAAATTCAAACCTGTACACCTACTAAAACATAAATTTTATACATAAATTAAACTTAAATTAATTGAACACAACAATTTAGAGTTACCTTCAACCCGAAGTGTTTAGACTGGTGAAGCACCTGGACTGGAGCCCTTTCCACTAACAGCAACAACGACCACCACCAACGAACACCAATGACCACCAGAAAATGGTCAGCAAACACTCACCAACAGACTCTCACCAATTCGGAAAACTGTCAAATGGCCAATGGGTGGGCAATATATAAAAAGATTTTCAACAGAAAGGTGTTTTAGGCCGAAAGAATATTTCGGCCGAAAACATCTTCCCAGATGAAAAATTATGTCCGGATAATCTGGTACATGACAGTTAAGGGCGCTGTCACGGTGCCATTCAATTTGACGTCTAAAGGTTTGGCCAAAAAGATTTCCCTTTTGGTCGAAAAAAAGGCCGCCAGGAATTTTGGAGACCTGATTCTCACAAAAGTGTAATCCACCTTCATGATTTTACCTTAAATTGCATTATTTAGAATCTTCACATCTTGCCAAAAACGATTTTAGTATTAAGAAATGCCCAGCCTTGTTATCTTTGTAAGTATATTGTTGAAAAATGTAACTCATACTTGTTGCTTATTGTATGATTATGTAAGATCCCTCTCTTGCGCGCACTGAGCAGACTTATTCTTTGAGGACACTTGCATGCAAGTGATCCGATTCATTATACTATTGGTTGTTTTGATTATGATTATGAAATATTGTGGATCTGATGATATGTTATTTTTTCTATATTTACATCGACAGGTGCTATTGACTGGGTTCTCCTGAGTGTGCAGGACCTGGACGTTGAGGATGTCGAGGCATCAATGAAATCCCTTGGACATTGGGTCGATTCAGGGAGTGGATTGTTAGGGTTTGAATGTTGTTCATGTGACATATGTACATATGATTAGATATTATGTTGTTGATTGTTATTGCTGACATGATTCGCTGATGGATGTAGGCTGACGATAGCTTGCTGACTAGACTCACATTTGGAGTAAAGGGGTCATGCACGACAACCAGAGACATTGAGGGAGAGGTGTAGAAGCAACCCTGCCACAACCTACTATCACTCTCGTTGTGGCTCAAACTGTAGGCTAACGATTACCTAGTTCGAGAATACCCACGATGCCATGAGGGAAGACTGTGACAGTCGCTCACGATGAATCTAAGGGGCGCGCAATAAGGCATGGTCCTTATTCCTTAGAGGCCCTTAGTCTCCCACAATATCACCTTACAAAGTATTGACTCCAGGGGTTTGATGTCTACCAAATTCAGTCAAGAGGCGAGTGACACCTTCGGAGCACGTAGTGCGTCTTGAAGGGCACGTCGTGCAAAGAAAACGGAAAGAGGTGAGTGGCGCCCTTGGAGCACGTAGTGTGTCCTAAAGAGCACATCGCGATTTTAACATTGATAAGTTAATAAATCTAGTGACTAAAAAAAAAACTATGACTCCTTAGGACCTGACCGGCCTTAAAATAGATGATGGTATGAGTGAAGTTTAATAACTAAAAGTTCCCTTAAAAATTGTCACCCAACCTAGTGAAATTAAAACCTAGGTCTAAGTAGAACATGTGGATAAAGAAAAACTAAATAAACATATAACAAGAAGGGGGGGTAAGAAATTCAAACTTAATTATTAAATTAAAAATTATAATGGAGCATTAAATTTATTAAAAGGGTAAATGGTTGTTTTTATCTACACTTGCTAAATTGATTTTTAGTTAAAAAGGAAAAAGGGGGAAACTTAAAAGAAAATGAAACTTAAAGAAAAAGGGATACTTAAAGAAAGCGTTGAATGTCTAACTTAGTAAGGAATCTAGCCTTTGAAACTTTCTATTTATGAACTCAACTAGGAATTAAGTAAGGCGTAAGTCATTTAAGAATTGTAAGAGAATAATGGGACACCGAGGAGCGGTTTTAGGAACGTTTTTAGGTGGGTGAGGGAAATAGGAATATTTAATTAATTAATAAAATTGATTTTATGGTGCAACTAGGGGATTGGACGACATGTGTACGGGGGAGGTTTTTCGAAATTAATTAAATGAAAAATAAATCTAATGAGATTTTTGGTAAATTAATGACTAAGAAAACTCTACAAAAAGGATGGCGGAGGAGGAGTGTGGATCACATTTTGGCTTGCGTAACGTTATGCTGCGAAATTTTATCTTGACTGAATTTTCACTTGTGGGAGTTGGGATACCCAGCTCGGGTAACGAGTGGTAGATCGACCTTGTGAGGCGATTTGGGTGCTAGCATTCTCTGGTATCTTGTGTGTGGCCCCTTTGTGGCTTGGGGAGCTCAAGGGGTAGAAGAGTACCTCTAGCGTTGGCTGGGAGGTACCGGTGAGGTCACATCTGTTGGCAAGCAGGAGTTGGACGAAGCGTGCACGGGACAACGACTTCAGAGCATTTGCATTTGGCTACGTTCAATTATGTTCCCGCGCCTTCAGTTAAGGTATTTCTATTGTGTTAAAGTTTATGTTTTATTTAGCGTAATACTATCCAGATATTTCATTTTTATCTTTCAACGAATTTGTCTTGATGAGCCCAACGTTTTATGATCAGAGAATTCAAAGTTATCCCAGCCTTATGCTCACTATACTTTTGATTTTCTTTCCAATGGTGAACCCAAACTCTGAATGTAAATGACTTCTCTGAGGGTTTTTTTTATTGTTTTTAATACAAGGAGAAATTATGTTTTTATTTCCTATTCCTTTATCCTTTAAGTTATTAGTCTGTGCCTGAGCAATCGGCTAGGAGTCGAATCGACTGTCTTTCACTCCGATGTTAAATATTTAGATTCAAATGCCTCACTTTCATGTGCATGGATAATAATTGTAGGATCATTTCTCTGCCCAACAAGGAATTCACTCCTGGGCATTTATTCCCTCCTTAGCCTCTGCGATTATTGTGATTTATTTCTCTGCGAACTCGTGCTTCCACACAACGATTTTGGGGAGGTCTCTCTAGTTCACCCAACGTTTATTTCTCTACTATTAATGTTGTTTTTACTCTCTGCAATTCGTTTTTAATTTTCCCAGCAATTCCATTGCTTGTACAATGAAATTTTCTTCTTCATTTCTCTGTGATTCATGTTGTTTTTACTCAGCCTTTCGTTTTTATTTAACAGGATTGCATTGTTGTGTGCAGTGAAAATTACATTACTTGCTTTGTGCTTTTGTATGATTATTTCGTGGGTTTTCTCTCTGCGTGGGGAGACCTAGGGAACTGCCCCCATCCTCTCTCTTTACCCAACAAATCATCTTAGATATCTCTGAGTGTTGCCCTTCTATCTTTGTGATTTGAGTAATGCCCTTTTTCCCTACATTTGGCGTGGAGTTCTCATCTTTTCTACCTTGACAATCCACAACTATTCCCTTGCGTTTGTTGGGTTAGTCACCCCTTCACACCCAACATTTTCCTTGTATTCCTCGTTTAATTCACACCTCAAGAGCTCCCTTATCACCATGAATTTTTCACTTTAGTAAATCGTGGGGTTAAAATGAATTATTTCTGCTAAGCGAACTCGTACCAAGGATTGTGCCCAACCCCAGGGGCATCTCACAAAGTGATCCGTGCGTGAGCGCTTCCATCTGAGCATTTCCATCTTCTTACTGAATTGCTCTCCCCAAATTTATTCTTCTTCTCACTGCCTTCGTCCCTATTTTTATTCTTTACTCTTATCTCTATTTTTAGTCGTAGGATATATTGTTGAATTAAAAGTATTATTCTAATAAAAAAAAGTGAAAATTTATGGCATTGCTTTATAACCGTTGCTATTGTTTCATTACTACATAAAAGACAACCCATTTAGGAAAGCACCTTACCCAAAAGACTGAGGCGATGCCCATAGCTTTACCAGTATTACCCGTGGTATCAAGCATTAACCTATCAAAGAGTTGTGGTAATTGTACTAAGTAAATGATAGCAATGGGTTGCTTACGATTTCTAGAACTCACACAAAGAACTTCACTGTAACTGTCTGCTACATTGGAACTTTTGATATTGGATCGAGAGCTTGAAGCATAAGCATATTAAGTAGCAAAACTAGTATCAGTAGAGTAATAAGCAAAGACGGGGGAGGCAGTAGCATATCCACTAGCACCATCAGTAGCATATCTAGAAGCTTATCCAGTGAACTCAGCAGCATACCTATACCTAGTAGCAGTGAATGATCCGAGAGTAGACTATGTTGGTTCATTAGTTTCTTCTGTTGCAGGCATAGATCCTTTTCTTCTTTGTGGACTGGATGTATACCAGTTGTTTTATTTGAATATAGTATGACTAACTAGTATGAATCTCTCTGAATGAGGATATAGGAAAGCTAATGTCCACTTGTTTTACTCAACGTAAGCTTTATTATTTATGCTTTGCTTTCTCCACAAGAGAGATGTCATGTGTCCGACCAACCATCAAAGATTGGATAGAGATTGTTGAGGACCGACCAATTGTTGCCTTGGAAGGGAAAGCCCAGATCATATAGATAACTAAAGTGCTCTTCCTTACAAAGTTGCTACCTTGCTTGCCATAACTCTTTGTTGGATAGCTCTAATAAATCTAGAAGCAGAATGCGACTGGACATACACCTTATGCACTGCTGCAGATACCACGGTCCGTAAAATTGCCTTATTAGATTTTAACAACGATTAAATTAACGGCTATTTAAAGCACTGACAGAGATTGTGTGGCAGCAATTTAATTGACAACGATTTTTTTTATTATTTTTGACAGACGCTGTGTTGGCAGCGGTTCTATTTAGTGAAAAAATTGTTTAGTGAGTTATTTGCTTTGACCAGATCCTTGGGATGGGACCTAGCCATGATAGTTTCCTTGGGTTGGGTAAGTTACTTTATTATAGTTGGAAATTGTCGATTAGCCCAATAAACCTTTTAATTGAGAGATGTGTTAATTAATTAATAATGTCTATTTGTTTTTGTTATGGATTTAATAATGATTATTGGTTATGCTAGTGATTTAATATTATTCATTGTTTAAGTTAGTGATTTAATAGTGTTTAATTGTTTTATGTTAGCAATTAAACTAAAGATTATCATGATGTAGGAAGTTAATGGCGTACGATGAATTTTTTTTAATGGAGGTTAAATTCTTGATTTCAGAAGATAGGTGGATGTATTACAAGTTGTAGTTTTATTTGTCAATTCTTATTTAATCTACGAAGTTGAGTAATCTTATTTGTGGTTTACATTGACATGATGTATGCATGATTAAATGAAGGACCCCATAAGGTATATCACATCTCACGCTTCAGTTTTCATTTTAATAAATGATTGATGAAGGTAGCGCGATTGGAAATTAAATAGAAATTGCGCCTCAAGTTTGTTATTGCTAGTTATATGGTGTATGTCAGATCCCTTGCGCGCTTGTAAATTATGGTTGATTGAAGTAATGTCTAAATGTTTAGAGTTATCTGGTTTTTCACGGTGAAAGGCCACTGATGATTGGTCGTTGTTGTTTTCAGTGCACCATGCAAAGTGTTGAATCATTGATTGCTTTTTCTCGCTCGCATTAAAGGTTCATGTTACTTGTGTCGTTGATGTTGGTTGTGTGGGTTGGTTTGATGATTGTCCTCAGTTTAGTAGGCATTTTCTTTCTTGTGTCGGGCAAGATGTAGACACCTCCTTATTCCTCAGAACAGTCACCAACCTTGAGACCTTAAATGGTCAAAATTGATGGGAACTTGGGCTTGAACATTGATTTTGTGTCCTAAAGGTCCTAACCTTGCAGGGTAGGATGGGCGGGTAGTCATTTTTATTTGTCTGGTTGATTTTTGTATGTTTCATCCAGCTACATGATGTGTTAGTATGCTAGTTTGTTATGTTGCCTGTTGCCTGAATTGTGTGCGTTGTGTTTGTCGTCAATTTGCATTGATTAATTGTTGTCATTGTTACCTTCTTACTTCAAAAAAAAAATTGCACTTGTTATGCGCCGCATGTTGTCGTCACGACAGGGGTCGTTACATATGGTATCAAAGCGGGTTCATCCCACGACTTGGGATCACTACGACTTTCGTTGATTGGATAATTGATTATAAATGTTGCTAATTAAAATTGATTTCTATTCGTGAAGGTAATCATGGTTAGAGGACGCCATGGAGGCAGACGACGGGGCACTAGGGGAGAAGGCGCGACACCCCTAGTAGCATTCACGCCTTAGGGGTCTAACGCCCAAAGAGACAAACAGGTTTTCGGACAATAATATGTAGCTGTGGGTGATGTGGTTAGGCTGATGAGGTCCTTTCGGTGGATGTTCGAGGCATTGATCAACCGTTTGGTTAGAGATGAGTCCAGGGCGCCAACACCCCCTGAGATTCCATTGCGCGCTTCATTCGGTACTGGTAACATTCACCGAGAACTCGAGATGTTTAAATTTCTCGAGTTCTTTGGTGCTCCGGACGGCACAACCACTGAGGCATGGTTGGAGAATATGGTGATGTGCCTTGCACTTCACGAATATACCTCCAACATGAAGGTCTGCATGGCGGTCTTTCAACTGAAGGGGAGAGCTCTTCTATGGTGGAAGACGCTCCTACCACAATTGAAAATGGTAGTCGAGGACCTGTCATGGAAACTGTTCGAGGAACGGTTCTGGGAGAGGTATTTATCTGAGGAATTCATTCAACGTCAGCTCAACAAGTTCAACACCTTGCGACATGGCAGTTGGACGGTGCCCGAGTACGAGGCTCATTTCATGGAGTTTCTTCTCTATGCTCCCCACCTGAATACCGAGAAACTTAATGTCAACAAGTTCGTGTTAGGCCTTAATGTCAGCATTCATGCAAGGGTGAGGATTTTGATGCCTCAAACCTTGCATGATGTTGTCTAGAAGGCCCTCATAGCAGAAGAGGATCTTATCATCGGGGGGTCAGATTAGGACTCCAATGAGATCAGCGGGACAAGTGTCATCTGGTGCGTTGCAGCATCAGACACCAGCTAGAAATTCACCAGGATATTGAGGCACTCAAAGAGGATCCACTTTCACTACACCTCAACGACCAACACCTCAGCAACGGACTCCTTACCGAGGACCACAACACCAACAACAATGTCGACCGCAACAACAACAATTTAGGCATGTTCAATGGAACAGACCAGGGTTCCAGGCCGGTGCGCCGTCAACTTCTACTTCGGGTACCAAGAGTACTGGACTGAAGAAAGGGTTTTGGACATGTGGGGAGCCACATTACCAGCATGACTGCCCATTGGAGAGGACCAGAGCATCTGGATTAGTTGGACCCACTACCATGGGAGATTTGGACAAGGCCCATCGGATTCATATAGCGGTGAATAACCGCCAGACAGATCACCAGTCGACCGTGCTCGAGAAGTCGGGTACCTTCTTTGACCAGAACCTTAACATTTTGATACATCCACGTACTACTGAGAGTTTTATTTCTGGTGCAGCGCTAAAAACAATTAAGGTTAAGGAAGTCGAACATGACGAGTTTTGTATAAATGGCTTCGGGAGCCAAACAAAAGGTTCACGGGAAGGTTATGGGCTATAGCCTTAACCTGAGAGAGTTTGACATTAGGGCCAACCTTTACGTCACAACCTTAGGGTATTATGACATCGTGATCGGTATGGACTGGTTGGAATCGCATGATGTGATACTCGACTGTAAGATGAAACAAGTGAGTTTGGTCGATGACGAGGGACAAAGACGCGTGATTGTAGGTGGGAACTAGGGAGTCTCCCTGAGGTTCATCTCTTCCGTGCAACTACAGAAGAGAGTGTGCAAGGGATGTAAGATGTATGCAATCCTTTCTTTAAATGAGAAGGGAGTAACAAAAGGTCTAGAACACCTTCCAGTGGTGAGAGAATTTGTTGACATCTTCCCTGAGGAGTTACCTGGGATGCCGCTAGAGAGGGGATTGGAATTTAGCATTGACCTAAAACCGGGAATTGAACCGATAGCAAGAATGCCTTATCAGATGTCGACCTTGGAGTTACAGGAGTTGAGAATGCAACTGAAGGAGTTGTTGGACCTAGGACTTATACGTCTTAGTGTGTCACCGTGGGGGGCACCTGTTATTTTCATACGGAAGAATGATGGTTCGTGGAGACTCTGCATTGACTACCGTCAATTGAACAAGGCAACAATCAAGAATCACTATTTGTTGCCAAGGATTGATGGTCTCTTTGATTAGATGAAAGGGGCGACGGTGTCTTCAAAAAACAACTTGAGATCAGGGTATCACCAGTTACGGATAAAGGAGGACGACATCCCTAAGACTGCTTTTAAGATGAGGTTTGGACATTACGAGTTTATTATTTTACCATTTGGACTGACGAATGCCCCAGAGGTATTTATGAGTTTGATCAATGGGGTGTTCCACGAATACTTGGACAAGTTCGTCCAAGTATTCATTGACGATATTTTGATTTACTCTCAGACGATGGAGGAGCATGACAAGCAGTTGCGCATGGTACTACAGTGTCTACAAGAGAACAAATTGTATGGGAAGTTGTCCAAATGCTCGTTTTTATCAATCTAAGATTCTTCACTTAGGGCATGTCATCTCCGATGAAGGTATCATTGTGGATCCAACAAAGGTCGAGGCTATTATGGAATGGCCTGCGTCGACGAATATCCCCGAAGTGTGTAGCTTCATGGGTTTAACGGGATACTATTGACGGTTCGTCAAAGGTTTTTTGAAGATAGCAAATCCGATCACGGAATCACAGAAGAAGAACAAGAAGTTTGTTTGGACTGAGAAATGCGCGGAAGCATTTTGGAGGCTCAAGGATTTGTTGACAACATAACTGATACTAAAGGTCCCTGATATGGACGTAGAATTCTTGGTATGCAATGACACATCCAAGGAAGGCCTAAGTGGAGTCTTGATGCAATACGGTCGAGTGATCTCTTACATCTCGAGAAGGTTGATAACGCATGAGGAGAACTATGTGACACATGATTTGGAGATGTTAGCCATTATGTATGCCTTGAAAGTATGGAGACACTACCTCGTTAGACGAAAATTAAAACTAAAAATGGACCATTGTGGTTTGCATCACATTTTTGCGCAAAGCGAATTGAACGAACAACAATGGCGTTGGTCGGAATTCCTTAGTGAGTATGATTTCAAGATTACTTACATAAAAGGAATAGTGAACAGAGTGGCTGGTGCATTGAGTCGGAGACCACGCATATTTTCGGTGATGCCTCTTCAGACGAATCTACATAAAAATATTTTAACTTTACAATGCGACGATGATTGGTACAAAGAGGTCCAGGATTTTATCGGACAAAACACAATGATGGTACAAAAATTTGAGGGATTTACTGTGGACAACGACGGATTATTGAGATTTAAAATTCGAATTTACATATCGCCCAATGATGAGTTGAAGAGTTTGATCCTAAACTAGGCTCATGGAGCAGTGTACATGGCTCATCTTGGAGTCACTAAGATGAGGGCAGACCGAACGAACAAACCAAATCTTGGAGGATATGTTGCGTGTGTGCATGATGGAACAACAAAAGCATTGGGAAGAGTTCTTTCCACTGGTAGAATTTGCATATAACAACAGTTATCAAAGAACTATTAAGATGGCGCCTTTCGCGTTTCTTTACGAGCAAACATGTCAGCCGCCTTTGAGTTGGGATCATCTTGAGGATAGGGTCTTGGCAGGACCAGAAGCGGTCCAAGAAATGGAAGATCAAATGAAAACAATAAGATAAGGGATCAAGGAAGCGTAGGATCGACAGAAGAGTTATGTTGATGCGCATTGTGTCGATCATAGTTATGAAGTTGGCGATCGAGTCTTCTTGCGGGTGAAAGCGCATAAGAGTTCCATCAAGTTTGGAAAGGGTGCTAAACTCTCTCCTAGGTTCGTGGGACCGTTCGAGATTATGGAAAAGAAGGGACCCGTGGCCTATCGACTAGCCTTGCCAGATTATTTGAGGCGTATGCACGATATTTTTCATGTATCTGTTTTGAGACATTATGTTAGTGATCCTACTCATGTTATTGACATGATTTCCTTGCAGGTATCTGGCGAGGGTGTGCTCACGACGGAGCTTATCCGCATCCTAGACCATCGCATTCGACAACTACGATGTCGAATAGTAGATTAGGACAAGGTCCAATGGACAACTATAGTCCGCACTCGACGACCTGGGAGGACGCATATGATATGCGTCAGCAGTTTCCATTTTTGTTTGATATCTAGACATATGATATTGTGATACACTTTATTTTGACACTTTTATACTGTGAAACTTCGGGATGAAGTTTAAAACAAGAGGGGGTGTATGTAACATCCCTCTCTTGCGCGAACTGAGCGGACTTATTCTTTGAGGAAACTTGCGTGCAAGTGATCCGAGTCATTACACTATTGGTTGTTTTGATTATGATTATGAAATATTGTGGATCTGATGATATGTTATTTTTGCTATATTTTCATTGACAGGTGCTATTTACTGGGTTCTCTTGAGTGTGTAGGACTCTGGATGATGAGGATGTCGAGGCATCGATGAAACCCCTTGGACTCCAAATCGAGTTAGGGGGTGGACTGTTAGGGTTTGAATGTTGTTGATGTGACATATGTACATATGATTAGATACTATGATATTGATTTTTATTGCTGACATGATTCGTTAATGGATACAAGTTGATGATAGCTTGCCGACCAAACTCACATTTGGAGTAAAGGGGTCACCCACGACAACCAGAGACATTGAGGGAGAGGTGTGGCAGTAGCCATGCCATAGCCTACTAGCACTCTCATCGTGGCTCGAACTGTAGGTTAACGATTACCTAGTTTGAGAAGACCCACGATGTCATGAGGGCAGTCTGTGACAGTCGCTCACTATGATTCTAAGTGGCACGCAATAAGGCAGGGTCATTATTCCTTAGAGGTGCTTAGTCTCCCACAAGATCACCTGACAAAGTATTGACTCTGGGGGTTTGACGTCTACCAAATTCAGTCAAGAGGCGAGTATCACCCTTGGAGCATGTAGTGCGTCTTGAAGGGCATGTCGCGCAAAGAAAGAGGAAAGAGGCAAGTGGCACCCTTGGAGCACGTAGTGCGTCTTGAAGGGCACGTCATGATTTTAACATTGATAAGTTAATAAACCTAGTGCCTAAAAAAAAAATATGCCTCCTTAGGACCCGATCGACCTTAAAATAGATGATGGTATCAGTGAAGTTTAATAACTAAAAGTTCCCTTAAAAATTGTCGCCCAACCTAGTGAAATTAAAACCTAGATCTAAGTAGAACATGTGGATAAAGAAAAACTAAATAAACATGTAACAAGAAGGGGGGGTAAGAAATTCAAACTTAATTATTAAAGTAAAAATTATAATGGAGCATTAAATTTATTAAAAGGGTAAATGGTTGTTTTTATCTACACTTGCTAAATTGATTTTTAGTTAAAAAGGAAAAAGGGGGAAACTTAAAAGAAAATGAAACTTAAATAAAAAATGGAAACTTAAAGAAAGGGGGAAACTTAAAGAAAAAGTTGAATGTCTAACTTAGTAAGGAATCTAGCCTTTGGAACTTTCTATTTATGAACTCAACTAAGAATTAAGTAAGATGTAAGTCATTTAAGAATTGTAAGGGAATAATGGGACACCGATGAGCGTTTTTAGGAACGTTTCTAGGTGGGTGGGGGAAATAGGAATATTTAATTAATTAGTAAAATTGATTTTCTGGTGCAACTAGAGGATCATACAACATGTGTATGGGGGAGGTTTTTCGAAATTAATTAAATGAAAAATAAATCTAATGTGGGTTTTGGGAAACTAATGGATAAGAAAAATATATAAAAATGATGGCGGAGGAGGAGTGTGGATCACGTTTTGGCTTGCATAACGTTACGCTGTCGAAATTTTATCTTGATTGAGTTTTCACTTGTGGGGGTTGGAGTACCCAGCTCAGGTAACAAGTGGTAGCTTGACCTTGCGAGGCGAGCTGGGTGCTAGCATTCTCTAGTATCTTGTGCATGGCCCTTTTGCGGCTCGGGGGGCTCAAGGGGAACACGAGTACCCCTACTGTTGGCTGGGAGGTATCGATGAGGTCACATCGATTGGCAAGCGGGAGCTGGACGAAGCGTGCACGAGACAACGACTTCGAAGAATTCACATTTGGATACATTCAATTATGTTCCTATGCGTTCAGTTAAGGTACTTCTATTGTGTTAAAGTTTATGTTTTATTCAACGTAATACTATCCAGAGATTTCATTTTTATCTTTCAGGGAATTTGTTTTGATGAGCCCAACATTTTATGATCAAAGAATTCAAATTTATCCCAGCCTTATGCTCATTGTACTTTTGATTTGATTTCCAATGGTGAACCCAAACTCCGAATGTAAATGACTTCTCTGCATTTTTTTTTATTGTTTTTAATACAAGGAGAAATTGTGTTTTTATCTCATGTTCCTTTATCCTTTAAGTTATTAGTCTGTGCCTAAGCAGTCGGCCAGGAGCGAAATCGAATGTCTTTCACTCCGATGTTAAAGATTTAAATTCAAATTCTCTGCTTTCCTGTGCATGGATAATAACTCTAGGATCATTTCTCTGCCTAGCAAGAAATTCACCCCTGGACGTTTATTCCCTCCTTAGCCTTTGAGATTATTGTGATTTATTTCTCTGTGAACTCGTGCTTCCACAAAACAATTTTGGGGAGGTCTCTCCAGTTCACCCAACGTTTATCTCTCTGCGACTAATGATGTTTTTACTCTCTGCAATTCATTTTTAATTTCCCCAATAATTCCATTGCTTGTACAACAAAAGTTTCCTCTTCATTTCTCTGCGATTCATGTTGTTTTTACTCATCCTTTATTTTTATTTAACACGATTCCATTGTTTTTTGCAACGGAAATTACAATACTTTCTTCGCGCTTTTGTATGATTATTTCATGGGTTTTTTCTCTGCGTGGGGAGACCCAGGGCATTGCCCCCATCCTCTCTCTTTACCCAAAAAATCATCTAAAATATCTCTACGTGTTTCCCTTCTATCTGCGTGATTTGAGTACTACCCTTTTTCCCTACGTTTGGCGTGGAGTTCTCAGCTTTGCTACCTCGACAATCCATAGCTATTCACTTACGTTTGTTGGGTGTAGTAACCCCTTCACACCCAATGTTTTCCTTGTATTCCTCGTTTAATTCACACCTCAAGAGCTCCCTTATCACCACGAATTTTTCAATGTATTAAATCATGGGGTTAAAACGAATTATTTTTGTTGAGCGAACTCGTACCAAGGCTTGTGCCCAGCCCTAGCGGAATCTCACAAAGTGATCCATGCGTGAGCACTTCCATCTGAGCATTTCCATCTTCTCACCGAATTGCTCTGCCCATAATTCTTCTTCTTCTCACCGCCTTCGTCCCCATTTTTATTCTTTAGTCTTATCTGTATTTTTAGTCGTAGGATCTATTCTTGAATTAAAAGTATTATTCTAATCAAATCAAAATGAATAATTACGGGATTGCTTTATAAATATTGTTATTGTTTCATTACTACATAAAAGACAACCTGTTTAAGAAAGCACCTTACCCAAAAGACTGATGTGATTCCCATAGCTTTACCAGTATTACTCGTGGTATCAAGCATTAACATATCAAAGAGTTGTAGTAATTGCACTGAGTAAATGATAGCAATGGGCTGCTTAAGATTTCTGGAACTCACACAAAGAACTTCACTGTAACTGTCTGGTTCATTGGAACTTTTGATACTAGATCGAGAGCTTGAAGCATAAGAATATTAAGTAGCAGCACCAATATCAATAGAGTAATAAGCAGAGACGGGAGAGGTAGTAGCATATCCACTAGCACCATCAATAGCATATCTAACAGCTTATCCAATGAACTCAGCAGCATACCTAAACCTAGTAGTAGTGAATGATTCGACAGTAGACTATGTTGGTTCATCAATTTCTTTGGTTGCAGGCATAGCTCCTTTTATTCTTCATGGACTGGATGTATACCAACTGTTTTATTTGAATATAGTATGACTAGCTAGTATGAATCTCCCTGAATGAGGATATAGGAAAGCTAATGTCGACTTGTTTTACTCAACATAAGCTTTATTATTTATGCTTTGCTTGCTCCACAAGAGATATGTCTTGTGTCTGACCAGCCATCAAAGATTGGATAGAGATTGTTGGGGACCGACCACTTGCATCCTTGGAAGGGCAAAGCCAGATCAAATAGACAAGTAAAGCGCTTTTCCTTACGAAGTTGCTACCTTGCTTGTCATAACTCTTTGTTGGCTAGCTCTAATAAATCCAGAAGCATACTGCGACTGGACATACGCCTTATGCATTGTTGCAGATACCACGGTCTGTGAAACTTCCTTATTAGATTTTAACAACGATTAAATTGACGGATATTTAAAAAACTGACATAGATTGTGTGGCAGCAATTTAATTGACAACGAATTTTTGTATTATTTTTTACAGAGGTTGTGTTGGTAGTGGTTCTATTTAGTAGCAAATTTGTTTAGCGAGTTATTCGATTTTACCAGATCCTTGGGATGGGACCTAGCCATGATAGTTGCCTTGGGTTGGGTAAGTTACTTTATTATAGTTGGAAATTGTCGATTAGCCCAGTAAACCTTTTAATTGAGGACTGTGTTAATTAATTAATAATGCTTATTTGTTTTGTTATTGATTTAATAATGATTATTGGTTATGCTAGTGATTTAATATTATTCATTGTTTAAGTTAGTGATTTAATAATGTTTAATTATTTTATGTTAGCAATTAAACTAAGGATTATCATGATGTAGGAAGTTAATTGCGTACGATGAAAAAGTTTTAATGGAGGTTAAACTCTTGATTTTAGAAGATAGGTGGATGCATTACAAGTTGTAGTTTTATTAGTCAATTCTTATTTAATCTACCAAGTTGAGTAATCTTAGTTATGGTTTACATTGACATGATGTATGTGTGATTAAATGAATGACCCCGGAAGGTATATCACATCTCACGTTTCGATTTTCATTTTAATAAATGATTGATGAAGGTAGTGCGCCTGGAAATTAAATAGAATTGTGCCTCAAGTTTGTTATTGCTAGTTAGATGGTGTATGGCAGCTCCCTTGAGCGCTTGTAAATTAAGGTTGATTGAAGTAATATCTAAATGTTTAGAGTTATCTGGTTTTGCGTGGTGAAAGGCCACTGATTATCGGTCGTTGTTGTTTTTGGTGCGCCATGCAAAGTGTTGAATCATTGATTTATTTTTCTCGCTCGCATTAAAGGTTCATGTTACTTGTGTCATTGATGTTGGTTGTGTGGGTTGGTATGATGATTGTCCTTAGTTTAGTAGGCTTTGTCTTGCTTGTTTCAGGAGGGATGTAGACACCTCCTTGTTCCTCAGAACAGTCGCCATCCTTGAGACCTTAAATGGTCAAAATCGATAGGAACCTGGGCTTGAGTGTTGCTTATGTGTCCTGGAGGTCCTAACCTTGTAGGGTAGGACGAGCGGGTAGTTGTTTTTATTTGTCTGATTGATTTTTGTATGTTGCATCCAGCTGCTTGATGTGCTAATATGCTAGGTCGTTATGTTGTTTGTTTCCTTAATTGTGTGTGTTGTGTTCGTCGTCAAGTTACATTGATTAATTGTTGTTGTTGTTACCTTCATGCTTCAAAAAAAAATTTGCACTTGTTATGTGTCGCATGTTGTGGTAACGACGGGGGTCGTTACAGATTATTCTTATGACCTGTGAATATAAGTTAGTGTCTATATGAGATTGAGTGATTGGAAGTTGTTTGATAAACTCCTAGTTTCATGTATAGTTGAGATATCCTCTCAACCTCTCTTTATTATATTTGGAATAAGTTAGATCTAGTAACAACATGTAAACTCTATATATATTAGTATTAAATCTATTATATTAGTATTAAGTAATGCAATAACTTATTTTGGTATTAGAGAAGGATTGGGCCCTCCATTGCAGGAGGGCCCAAGAACATGAAGAGGAGAGAAGATTAGTTTGGAGTGTTTTTTCTATGTGAATATTTTTGCATCTGTGTTTATTGATTTGTTGGTTGAAGGATGAATCATTCGATGAGTTTGAAAGGAAGTGTGTGGAAAGGAGATATAAATCTCCGACTACAACAAACCGAAAGAGACGTTGCTTCATAGATATTTAGATCCTTGTTCGGACAGAAAACACAGCTACACAAAGATTCCCCAGCACAGACTACGTCCTGGAGTTGTTGTCCAAAGAGTTAGGAAGTTGGGTTGATCTACAAAATGTCGTTGCGGTGAACAAAAATAATTCCCAATTTTTTGAATTCTAAATGGCAGTTTATTTACCTCCTACCTTTGGGTGGGTAGTCTTGGTTGTTGAGAATTACGCATGCACAGGTTACGTTGTTTGTTGAGTGTTTTTGTGGGAGTGAAGCAAAGGCGTCGTCTGTTGATTCAACTTCATCCATGGCGGATGTGGATGTGGATGTCAACCCAGTGCAACAAAAAAAAAGCGTTCAAGAAGTTCTCATTTTTCCATCCTCGTGCTCGACGAAGATTTCAACAAGGTTTTCTTGATTGGTGACGGTGTTGGTGCCAACATCGTGCACTAGGTGGGCATTTGTGCTTATGGAAGGAATTGTGTTGGGCACCACCGTGCAAAGAGAAATGGCCATGGGAGAGGAAGCTTTCTGCAAAGAACGAGTCTTCAATGGAATGTTGTATGTGTGCAAAGAATGAGAGGTGACCCACTGTAAGATTGTTGTCGTGGAGTCTTCATAATCGCGTAGCCATTGTTATAACGATATGAGTAGATACATTGGAATTTAGAGTACCTGGTAGAAGTTGTTTTCATTTCAATATTATGAAGATCTATGCATTTTTCATTGGGAGGTCGATTGATTTTTTTTTTTGGTATGATGTGAATCTCTATATGGTTTTATATTATAGATATGTTGGCCATCGTGTAAAATAATGTATTATGTAGAGAATAAGGAACAAAGGGAAAATAAAAGGAAACAAATTATTTGACGAAAATTATCAATGTTCAAACCAAATTTTGAACTAGTTTACATTTGGAAAAATCTAACTCAGTTAGTCCAATCTCTAATTTTTCTTGTGCTCAAGTCTTACCTTACAAATTTTGACCTCACCAACCTCCAGGAAGATCCAACTCCTACTCCTTCAAGGGAAAGAATTATTCACCATGCACTAAGCCAATCATTGACTTAGTGCATGGTATCCTAGGTAATAAAAAGTACAGGATGCAATTTATGCAGTTTTCATGCCCATCCAAGTTAATGGCAATGCCTTAGTCATCCATGTGAACTCCGACAACTCAATTTCGGACAACCCTCACTCGATGCGATCCCACTGAGTACTCAACTGAACACCACCCCTATACCCCTATGGCTGTCGTTGATGCCACCCCCAGCGTTAATTACTTGATGCGCCTCCAGATAGACTTAAACAACAGTTAACCCCTGAGGAGACGTGAGGTACAATGAGTTGATCGAGGAGAGTGAAGTCATGGATGTATAATGTTGTGTCTACTTTATTTACTCCCTCCGCGCCCATTTTTGAATTTGAAAACACTTTCCTTGATTTCCTCATTCAGGGTTTTCCCTCGACTGTTTTGTAAGTAATTGAAGCATGGAAATGGAGGATCGTGGAGGGGAAGGCCAAGTGAAGCTTGCTCGAATATTTTGTAATTGAAACATGGAAATGGATAATGTTTTCCCTTGCCTGAACCCACAAATATCCTCCCTGCCTTTAAATCCCAGGAAAAGACGAGTACATTTCTGCATATCTCGCCCCCTGTCGAACCGCGTGGAGTCGGGCCATCCTTCGGAAATACCTTTCCAGGATCAACAAATATTGCTGCCAACGACGATCAGTAGTTAAATCCAGAGTAAATTCGCCTAGATCGGCGTCTTCCAAGAATAGCAGGCCCTGTAAAACGATCTTTTCCGGCAATAAGTCCATTAGGCGGCTGTTCGGAGTGGCATCCAGGTCGAGGACTAACATCCGCTCAGAAATAGGCTTGGTGGCTTCTCATTTGCAGACACTTAGGGAGCTCATTCCGGGAAGACGCTAACTGGACACACCCGTTTTCTTGGAAGAGGTCACGGACTACATCGTGGCGCTCAAGATGCAGGTCCAGGCCATGCAGGCGCTCACAGGATGGTACACAAATTAGGGTGTTTATGTTGCTTTCCAGGTCTATTTATAATGTCGCAAGGTCGAACCCCAGGCTGGACAAGAAAGGGTGATAAGCATTTTTCATGCAACAGCTGGTAGTATATACTATAATGTGTATATTTTAACAACATAAAATATTACACCGTGTCGAGGGTGGAGCAAATCTAAAGATATGCTCCACCTGATCTGGAATAAGCAGGCCGGGGAATTCGAATTAAGAAATTAGGTTTTATTTCATTCGCTAAGCGAGAAACCATCCGTATATCATATATGTCTTTGATCGTATTCTTCCAATATTAATTCCATGATAGATGTCTATGTATCTTCAGTCTTCCATCTGGCAGAGAAACTGTCAATATAATTTTGCATTCCATCTAGCAGAGAAACTGAAACTGTCAATATAATTTGGCATTTTTCTTTAGGTTTGAGTGTACAAGAATATCTATGAAATTTGAATATGAAATTTTACTTATGGGTTTCTGTTTGGAAATTTGGAAATTATTATTTTCTAGAGCTAGAATTACATAATACATTTTTCTTTAGGTTTGAGTGTACAAGAATATCTATGAAATTTGAATATGAAATTTTACTTATGGGTTTCTGTTTGGAAATTATTATTTTCTAGAGCTAGAATTACATAATACAGAGGTACTTTTAGCACTCTAGCGGACCTGGCATTCACGCACCAGTAGCTCAGGTTTCCCATTTTTTTTCGTTTTCTCTTAAATCTCTAATTTGACATGCTCGAACAAATGGGCAACCCTCAACAACCGGGGAAGAACTTGGCTTGAACACAGGACCAAGGATCATCCAATGATCTTGGGCCTGGTTACATATTATGAATTAACGACTACTAAATATACAATGAGGATTATACTTAATAATAAGTTTAGAAATCATATGATAAATTTAGATTCATTTTAACTTTAGTTTTATAAGTGAGAAAGGTTTAGAAGATTCTCGACATTTAAAAAAGTTATATATATATATATATATATATAATGGTTAATATCTGTCCACTTCTACCTTGGAAGTAAAATTACAAATGTTTGTACCAGGCCTCAAAGCTCTCGCCCTTGTGGAAAGAGCCCTCAGTGGATAATCGAATGGGATATGGCCTACGCTGAAGGCAATGGATTAGTGGGCAGTTTTGTGTTGGGTTACTTTTACATTTGAACTTTTAAATAAGATGAGGTTATCATAATCCGAAGTGTACTGGTCTTCATGGGTTCACAAGGAATGTCACTGAATCCTTGGACCCTAAACTTCGATCACGAAGTCAATGTGTCATTAGCATTGTCGGTGTGGCTACATCTTTCGCATTTGACCTTTCATTTTTATATATATCTTTCTCATTTGACATTTCATTTTTGGAATGATGATTCCCTAGAAGCAATAGGTATCCACTAGGGAGGAATATTGATAAGTATGAGTCCAAATTTAGCATGTTTGAATGTATTAGGGTTTGTGTTGAGGTGGATTTAGACAAAGGGTTTCTTCAAAACATAATTTTTTTTAGATATAATTTGAAATGGATTATTATATAATTTGTTATCTATTTTGAAACTTTCTAGGTGGAAAAATTGGAGCTATTGGCTCATAGAGCCCTCATTTGAGGTCTTAAATGGTTGTTTTTGGGGTCAAAACTTGATCTGAAATGGATTTGAACTAACAAATGGTTGTAAAACCCAGTCGGAAATTTATGAAGATTAGACAAACTAAGGAAAACAATGTAGACCTAAAAGAAATGAATAAGACAAAAGAGAGGAAAAAGAATAAATAAATGAAAAAATAAAAATAGAATGTGAGAGAAAAGGCCAAGGAATGGAAAATGAAATTGTTGGCCTTCCCATTACCCTAACTCTCTCTATTTCCTCTTATAGTTTCACTCTCAAATGGTCTTTTGGCAAGGGGATGAGGAGGATAGATTGAGCATAGGCTACATTGTACCGAAGATTCCTAAAATAACTTGAGCATCCATTCAAAGATGGTTTTTCCATTTGGGTTTACAAGGTAAATATGGTGTCCATTGTGTTTTGAATTGCTTTGAGATTTCTATGTGATTATGTTATGTGTATTCATGTATTAGTTGTAGTTTTAATGGATTTCGGAGAATAGTGGGAGTGCTTCATTGTCTAATAGAGAGTATAACAACTCTATTACTACCATTGTAGGATGCATTTCTAGGCCCAAGGATCGAAGGTTGTCATCTCAGAGTTGTTTCACCTCTGGAGGAGTCTCTAATTGGCTCAATTATAGTTTTTGGGTGAATTTTTGTTTTCTACAGACTCATGTCTTCTCCATAGTCTACAATTTCACTCTCCCTTTGAGTTATTTCTCATTTCCTAGGCAAATTCACATTTCCCTAGACCAATTTCACATTTCCTTAGTGAATTCACACTTCCCTGGGTTGATTCCTTCTTTACTAGGTGGATTTCCTCTCTAGTCGATTGGATTTCCTATATGTCTTGGTCGACTTTAAATAGGTTGGTTGATTTCACATTTGAAGGGTTGATTTCTTACCTATTTGGATTGTTGGTTGTTAACCCAGGGTCATGTGCATCTAATTGGACGAGTATATGATCATATGCAGTAGTATAGCGACCATACGCATCCATTCCAGCTTCTTGGGCATTGGATATTAGTTGTCACGGGTGAATTGAGGTGTTGAACTAGTTACATGCTCCCTCATTCTCAATTGACCTATGATATTCTCTAGTTCATAATTGAATTTAAATACATCACGCTAGTGTCTCAATAGTTGACGAGTTAATGCTTCAAAATGTGATGGTCAAGTTACCGAGTAGTTTATATACAAAAGAACAACCCATTTTTCATAATCTTGAAGATATTATCATATCCAAAATTTAAGTAAATAGAGAATTAGATGCTTATTTGGACTCTAACGTTACATGAATCAATTTAGATACTGTCATGAACAAGTTCCATAGTATACTCGGGTGGAAAGAAAATAGTTTAATTGTTTGTGGAAGGGTTGCCTCAAGAAGCTTCCTCTCAATAGCACTAAGAGTTGAAGAGTTTATTCTTCAAGCTTATTTCCTCTACTGATGGATGGTGATTGACATTTGCAGAAAGTAGCTTGACTATTGATAATTAGAGACATAAACTCTCTCCAATAGTAATCTGATGTCAAAAGGTTGATTTGCATGGTCAAACCCTGTTGCAAATAGGTTGGTATGAATAATAAAAGCGATCTATCAACATTTTCTTTCATTTTTTAGAGTACAACTCATTTAGAAAACAAATCAGCTATTGTGTAAGAAATTTGTGGTAATGTTCCAACATCCTTGAAGTTTGTTTCTTGAAGGGTGATGCTAAGTTCACATAATTATCATGGACTTGAAGTGAGGGAAAGTAATATCCTTGGCTTAAATTGCAACAACATGCCAGTTACCACTAGAGAACTGGATTATAGAGTTAGATCTGTAAGGGTGATCCTAGGAAGGCACCCCTACAACTAGTAGAGGGAGTGCAGTGGAATTGTTGGCTAGCATTGGTCCTACCTATCCACAAATATAGCAATGAAACAATCTAGAAAAAATTCCTTGGCATTGCCAACCCTACAAACAAAACCAACCTCACATGCCTTTAGAAGAATGGTGAACAGATAAGTTTCACTTAGAATTGCATTGAGCACATAAGATAAAACTCATAGACTTAAATAACATACTAGACAATAGGTTACACAGAGTTCTCAATGACATATTATGAGAAGAGTCTTGAGTTTTATTGGCCTCAATTCTAATGTGTTGTTAGTAGTTTGATGTGTGCAGGTTACACCCAAGGATAGAGCCTTATGACGACTAATATATCTATACAAGATTGTGTGTGTGTGTGTGAGAGAGAGAGAGAGAGATCATAAATAAATTTCTGCACAGTAGATTCCATGTTGGTGAATTAAGTCGGCTATAAGTCCCTCGTTTACGGATCATATTGGTATCAAAGAAGTTGAATCATTGACACTAAGGCAACTACAAGAACATTGTACAACTCAACATGGGTAAAGGAAGAAGAGAGATGTCGGAAGACTGAAGGGAGACCAATGTTCAACTTCAAGAAGAGAACAAACACTTGAATGGATAACTCCATATGTATGACTAGAGGATAGAAAAGATGGAGATGAAATTTGAGACCTTTTTCATATTTTTACCATTAATAAATAAGCAATTTAATGAATGCTAAGACTCCCTCACTACAGTTATGGAAAATTGGGACAATCATAGAGTTCAGTATGTACACTTGAGAGAGAAGGTTGTTCAATTGGATAGTTGGAAAGAAGATAGGATTACTCGGATGAAGACTGGGCTACAATAAGATTTGTCAAAGAAGGAGGAATTGGAAAAGTTCCAATCAACTATCCAAGAGCATTAAGAAACAAGGCCACTTTATGTTTCCACTACCAAATCTAAAACCATGACCGAGACAACTTTGGTAAGATTGCCTTCCATAGATGTTTCTCAACAACATTTTGGTGAATTTGACAATCATACCAAGATCATTGACTCGAAACTATTAAGGTATATGGGATATGATGGAAAATAGTTGGGCAAGAGAATACAATGCATTTTAATCCCCATTGTAGATAAACAGAGGGTCAAGTGTGAAGGCCTAAGTTTCGATGGAAGAGGGGAAAATATCATGACCATGAAGACCACTTTGTGAAGGTGAAAGACATGACAAGTTGGCCTACTCATTAGAATATAGAGAAGTAGTATGTGAAGGTGAAAACCCACTACCATCTCAGCCTTCTTGTGGAGGATTGCAAAAAAACAGTGATGAAGAAAGCTCAAATACTCAGCCTGCTTTAACACTTAGAGGAAGTGACAATTCAATCGTCCAGAGCAAGAAGGAGAAGAAGACTAAGAGGTCTGCATCAAACAAGACATCCCTTGTTTGTCATTGTTACAAGAAGAGAGGCCATAATGTTGCTAGTTCTTGTTATTCAGAAGCATGCTCATTCCATGGGAAGAAAGGCCATCAAGTGGCATCATGCTAGGAGACACAATCCATGTTTTTCTAGACAGATCGATTTCAAAAGAGGAATGGAAAGAAGTATTCCCCAATCCAATGGTGAACTGAGAGGCACATGGAGAGGAAGAGTATGTCAGATAGTCCATGTAGCAACAAAAAAAACTTTTTCCACCACTGCAAGTTGAGTGGACATTGGGAGGTGAAGTTTTAATACATTTTTCCATATATGCACATTTATGGAAGTAATCAACTTCTGTAAATGTGCATTTACAGAAGTTGGCCATATATGAGTGCCACTTTCGTATATGTGCATATACAAAAACGCACATATACGGAAGCCAACTTCCATAAATGTGTATATACGAAAGCCACCTTCCATAAATATCTTTCGTAAATGCACATTTACGGAAGTCAGCTTCCATAAATGTGCATTTATGGAAGGAGACTTTCGTAAATACACATTTATGAAAGGTGGCTTTCGTATCTGCACATTTATGGAAATTTTGACTTCTGTATATGCGCATTTACAGAAGCCAAAATGCGCATATACGAAAGCCCTCTTTCTTATATGCGCATTTACTTTCGTATATGCACATTTTGGCTTCCATAATTGCGCATATACAGAAGCCAAAATGCAGATATAAGAAAGCTCTCTTTCGTAAATGCACATTTTTGTCTTTCGTAAATGCGCATATACAAAAGATAGTTTCCGTATATGTGCATTTTGGCTTCTGTATATGCGCATTTACGAAAGCCAAAATGTGCATATATGGAAGAGAGATATGCACATTTTGACTTTCTGTAAATGCTCATTTTAGCTTCCGTATATGTGCATTTTGGCTTTTGTATATGCGCATTTAAGAAAACCAAAATGCCCATATACGGAAGCCAAAATTTACATATACGGAACCTCTCTAGCATTTTGGCTTCCGTATATGTGCATTTACGGAAGGAAAAAATGTGCATATATGGAAGCCAAAATGTACATATATGGAAGAGAGATTTTGTATGTGTATTTTGGCTTTTGTATATGCACATTTACGGAAGCCAAAATGCGCATATATGAAAGCTCTCATATATGGAAGAGAACTTTCGTATATGCGCATTAGACTTCTGTAAATGCGCATATGTGAAAGACAAAATGTGCATATATAGAAGAGAGCTTTCGTATATGCGCATTTACGGAAGGAAAAAATGCACATATACAGAATCCAAAATGCACATATACAGAAGCTTCGGAAGCTATCTTCCGTATATGCGCATTTTGGCTTTTGTAAATGCACATATATGGAAGCCAAAATGCGTATATACAAAAGCTCTATATACGAAAGACAGCTTCTGTAAATGCGCATATACCCTCATTTTGATTATATTACTGAAGATGCAATGCACACAGTGTAAGATTTTGCAGCAAAATCAATAAAAGAGCAAAGAAGCCAGATCTTTGTGGACGTAGCCCCAAGAGGGGGTGAACCACGGTAAACCTTGTGTTCTATGTGATTGTCGATGAATACTTTACTTTTTTTGTTGATCATTAGCTTAAGAATGAATGGTTAAAGTAGTTATATCAACATGCATGTATAGGTTTAAAGATGAATAAATCATAGAAGTAGATGAATGCTTAACAAGGATAATGCATAAGGAAGAAAGAACCCAACCCCAATCCCCACTCATTCGTAGACTGCAAACACCTGAGTATTGCAGTCCCCCATAAAAGTTATCTTGGGTGAGACTATGTTGTGCACCCTATGCGCGACATTGTCTTCTAGTTTACTGGGAGGGCCGATAGTTTTGAGGGCTTTGTTGGAAACATGTTTGAGAGAAGAACCTGTGTCAGCCCAAGAAGAAGAAGATCAAACCCAACAAATGGTTCCGTTGCGAGCTAAAACTGCACAGGATTGAGTGGACATGATCCATGGAAGAAATGTACAGAGAATGAAAGTATAGAATGGAATGTTCATGCCATGGAATCCAATGAAGGCAGAGATTGAAACATGGTTAAAAACAAAAGAACTTGAGTTTGTGTAGAAGGACAAAAGAAACCCTAAGTTAACATCACGCAAATATATCGACAAATACGTGTTTAGTGACTTGCATGAGGTATTTTTCTGTGATTTCCTTAAATGTACATATAAAGAAGCCAAAATGCATAGATACAGAAACTCTCTTCCGTATATGCGCATTTACGGAATCCAAAATGTGCATATCTCTCTTCCGTATATGTGCATTTTGGCTTCCGTAAATGCACATATACCGAAGCCAAAATGCACATATACAGAAGCTCTCTTCCGTATATGCGCATTTACGGAAAACAAAAATGTGCATTTACGGAAGCCAAAATGCGCATATACAAAAGAGAGATATACACATTTTGGCTTCCATAAATGCGCATATACAGAAGGGAGCTTCGATATATGTGCATTTTGGCTTCGGTATATGCGCATTTAAGGAAGCCAAAAATATGCATATACTGAAGCTCTATATATGGAAGAGATCTTCCGTATATGCGCATTTTGGATTTCGTATATGCGCATTTACGGAAATAAAAAATGCCCATATACGGAAGCCAAAATGCGCATATACAGAAGAGAACTTCCATATATGTGCATTTTAGATTCATATATGGAATCCAAAATGTGCATATACGGAGGAAGCCAAAATACACATATACAGAAAAGAGCTTTCGTATATGCGCATTTTGGTTTCCGTATATGCACATTTACGAAAGCTAAAATGCGCATATACGAAAGCTCTATATAAGGAAGAGAGCTTCCGTAAATGCGCATATACGAAAGACAAAATGTACTTATACGGAAGAGAGCTTTCGTATACCGTATATGTGCATTTTGTATTTCGTATATGTGCATTTACGAAAGGAAAAAATGTACATTTACAGAAGCTATCTTCCGTCTTAGTGCATTCTATCTTCCATATATGCGCATTTTGGCTTTCGTAAATGCGCATATACGGAAGCCAAAATGTGCATATACAGAAGCTCTATATACGAAATAAAGCTTCCGCACATGTGTATTTTGTCTTTCGTAAATGCGCATATACGAAAGTTCTCTTCCATATATGCACATTTTGTCTTTCGTAAATGCGCATTTTGGTTTCCGTATATGCACATTTTTTCCTTCCGTATATGCGCATTTTGTCTTCCGTATATGCGCATTTACGGAAGCCATAATGCGCATATACAAAAGCTTTGTTCTGTATATAGAGCTTCCATAGATGCACATTTTGGATTCTGTAAATGTGCATATACAGAGGCCAAAATGCACATATACAGAATCTATTTTCCGTATATGCACATTTTTCCCTTTCATAAATGCGCATATACGGAAGCCAAAATGCGCATATACGGAAGCCAAAATACGCATATACGGAAGATATCTTTTGTATATGCGCATTTTTTCTTCCATATATGCACATTTACGGAAGCCAAAATGCGCATATACGTAAACTATATTCCGTTCTATCTTCCGTATATGCGCGTTTTGGCTTTTGTAAATGCGCATATACGGAAGCTCTATATACGGAAGAGAGATTTCGTAATTGCATATTTGCGTTCCGTAAATGCGCATATACGGAAGGAAAAATGTACATATAAGGAAGAGAGCTTCCATAAATGCGCATTTTTTCCTTCCATAAATGCGCATATACGGAAGCTCTCTTCTGCTTCCGTATATGCGCATTTTGGCTTCCGTATATGCGCATTTTCGCTTCCATATATGCGCATTTTTTTCTTTCATATATGCGCATTTACGGAAGACAAAAATGTGCATTTACGAAAGAGAGCTTCCTTATATGTGCATTTTGGCTTTAGTATATACGCATTTACGGAAACCAATTTCATATATGCATTCATTTATGAAAGTTGATCACTACCATAAATGTGCATATATGCGAACAGAGATATACCAAAATTGTTTTTTCTAAATGCGCATTTATGGAAGTCATCTACGATATATGCGCATTTATGAAAGTTGGATTTTGTATATGCGTTCTTTTATTCTGTAAAAATGTGCATATACAAAAGATGACCATATTCGTAAATGCATATACATGGAAGCATGCATATACAAACTCTATCTTCTGTAAATGCACATTTATGGAAGTTAGCTTTCGTAAATGCACATTTACAAAATTCGCTTTCTGTAAATACGCATTTATGGAAGTGTCTTTTGTATATGCGTGCATTTACAAAAAAGTTCTTCGGTATATCCGCATATACCAAAATGGCCAACTTCCATAAATGTATATTTACAAAAGTGGCCAGCTTCGGTAAATGCACATATATGGAAGGCATCCTCTGTAAATGCACATTTATGAAAGTCAATTTTTATATATGCACATTTATTGAAGTGGCTTCAGTGTATGTGCATTTATGTAAGTTGTCTTCTGTAAATGTGTATTTATGGAATTTAGCTTCCTTAAATGTGCATTTATGGAAGGTAGTTTCCATATATGTGGATTTTCGAAAAATAACCACTTCCAAAAATGTCCATATAAGAAAGCGCGCATATGCTTGCATCTTTCATATACGTGTTGTTCATATATGTGCATTTACGAAAGTTGACCACTTCCAAAAATGCACATATATGTACACTTTCGTATATACACTATTTTGTATATGCGCATAAAGAAAAAATTGAGTGTATTAATAGTATGTGACAAAAGGTATGTGACAATAGCATTTATTTTTTAAGGAATTAGATTTAATAGAAGTATTTTCATTCCACATGTGTCGTAACCTTCTTTCAAAACATTTAACCTCACTAGTTGAAACATTACTATTGCAAAGAGCCCATAAATAGTGGCATATTTCACTTTGCAACCTAATTTTCTACCAATGAAATAGTGATAACCTAAGGTTGAAAGAATTAGATTTTTTGAAGTTTTAAAGTTTAGGCGAAATTGCCCTTTCTATATTTCAAAGAGTAGTTGATGATCATATTCAAGTTTGGATTTCCTTCTTAGTTTGTATTTTGAAGTTATTTCCCTCACATATAGTGATTGTGCCTCGCAATTTTATGAACTTCTAGATTGATAACTTAATATCCTAATTTATGCAAGTAAATTAGACCAACACTTTTATATCAAATACATTTGATTTATATGATAGTGATTTTTAGAATTATGATTAGAAAATGTCTTCCTAGACATGTATTTTCCATATTTTCATAAACATCCTATATCAAAGTGGCTTTTGTTCTCATCCACTTATCATTGGTAATGGCACAAAAAATGATAAATAATTGGGGCCAATTGATTAGTTTTCCAAATATGTTAAGCATCGACTTCCATAAACATGCACATAAAGTCCATTCCTAACTTAAAACTTTAAGTTGTGGGTTATGGTGTTGAAATGACATCCATGCCTCATGGTATTCCTTCTTCTTCAACTGATAATAATTACTTAATTTCTATCTTGTTTTCATACTCCATAACATATTTACAACCCCTACATCTACTATAAAAAATGATTAAAATGTACTATTCATTATTTTTCATTATTTTTAAGCACCTTTAATAGAGAAAGATTAACATGTATATCAAAGTGAATTGTGTACTTATGCTTTCATTTTTGATAATTTCATAAATAGTTATAAACAAGTAGGACATTGATTATTTTTTCCAATATGTTAAGCAATGACATCATTTTTTATGATTTCATAAATACTTATAAACAAGTAGGACATTGATTAATTTTTCCAATATGTTAAGCAATGACATGGATAGACTTGCACATAAAGTTCATTTCTAATATTTTGAAGTCGATTAATGTTGTGGAATTTAACTCATAATATTTACTCAAATATTCTATGTTATTTTAACAAATTTACATTCCCTGCATCTACTATGAAAAATAATATGTTAAGCAATGACATGGATAGACTTGCACATAAAGTTCGTTCCTAATATTTTGAAGTCGATTAATGTTATGGGGACATCCATGCCTCATAACATTCTTTCTTATTTAGCTCATAATATTTACTCAAATATTCTATGTTCTTCATTCTTTTTTATTTAGCTCATAATATTTACTCAAATATTCTATGTTCTTTTAACAGATTTACATTCCCTGCATCTACTATGAAAAATAATTAAATATAACTATTAATTAATTCTTACAACATCTAGTAGAAAATCTTTTAAAATTTAAACTTTATATTAATATTACTACTTCAGGAAAAATAAAAGTTTCTTATGAATATTTCAATGCTTCTAAATGATACATTCATGTGGTTTTTCTGCTTCAAATATGAAAAGGAAAAATGAATATAAAGCCCAATTCTACCTTTCATTATAGCCCTCTTCACCTAGTAGTAATCTTGGTTTGTTTGCTTCAAGTTCTAAATGACATGAAACTTATCTATACTTGTAATAAATCAAACTTTTGCATTCTCTATTATTACTTGTAAATATTCATTGAATATTAACCCTTTACATATGCCTTCACATTGAAATGACTTAAAAAAATAGTTGATAACCAAGGATGGTGATTTCCTAATGTAAGGGACACATACAATAAAGCTTGTTCTTCCATCAATAACATGTTCCTTTGACAAGTACATAATCTCCTTCATTCAATTTTAGATAGAGATTGATAATCCATTTCAAAATACCTCACATACTTGCATTGTTAAAACTATTTTATGTAGAAATTTCTTGAGATCCTATCCCTAAGAACTCAAATTAGCATGCTTAAAGTCAACATCAAGGTGAATTTGCAACAAATATCCCAACTTCATAACATATCCCATCACAAAACCAACTTGAGCTCTCCAATTCTTATGTCAAAGAATTTGCAACAAATATCCCAACTTCAATTCTTATGTCAAAGAATTTGCAACAAATATCCCAACTTCATAACATACTTCATTACAAAACCAACTTGAGCTCTCCAATTCTTATGTCAAATTTTTTGCTCTCCAAGTTATGATGTCATCATGATGTAATGATAAAATGTATCTTAATATACAATGTACATAAATTAGTGACTTTTAAAAATAGAAATGAACCAACTTGAGCTCTTCAATTCTTATGTCAAATTTCTTGCTCTCCAAGTTATGATGTCATCACGATGTAATAATAAAATGTATCTTAATATACAATGTACATAAATTAATGGCTTTTAGAAATAGGAATGAACTGTGATATGGGCAATGGTTAAAGTGGTATAAGACAAAAACATAATTTTGCAAAACTTCATCCAAATGCTTTCATCACGTCATTATATCCAATCCCCGATACTCCTAAAAGCCACAAATAAACAGATGTATTATTAGTAATATTTCGTAACTCATTTTTTTATTTAAAATACATGCTAAAATAATATATGTTTCATGTCAATTATCATATGACTACTTTTCGAAAACTTGAATGTTAAATTTACCTTTAATCAAGCCTCGTATGTTCAAATCTGGAAGTAATGGAACTGTTGTCATGCATGTGCTAATTTCATGGATCACTAAATCATTTGGTTCAACTTACAACATAAACCATTAAAATGAAATAAGATTAGTGTTCATTGTAAAACACAATGCACTAAATATATAATTGGACAAACTTTAACTAAACTATATAAATATTTTTACAACTCTTTTTTGTTGAAATAATTTAAAAAATGTACCTATGTTACCCTCAATAATATCATCAAAAAATAATTGAAGTTGACAATGTCGAACATGACGAGGTTCATTCTGAGATGTGAATCCCTCAACTGTAACTACAATCATACAACATTCCCAAAATGAGTTTGAGGCTAATAATATAGTTCATATAATGTAAAACAAATTAAAATCACTAATTACAATACCTATATTGTCTGGAACGTAATGTTGGACATGATCATAGGTTCATTGCACATTCCTACGATCTTTCGAAGAAATTAATTCCATTTGATTGCCCATTTTATTCCTTGACTTTATGAAAACCCGTCCAACCCTTTGAAATTATGGTTTATCCTTAGTTGAATGTTTCTAACAATGATGGTGTCTTTTTATTTGCGGGCTCAAAAAATTGTGTTGTCTCTTAGTCGTGATTTTAGATGGAGACATGGCACTGACAAAAACATTTTATCTCTGCTTCTATAGTGCAAAACAATTTGTCATTTGCTTTAGCATGGTCCACATTTGTAGACAAATTGTTCAACATATTCCTTGCTCTTTTATTGATCGATGCATGTAAAAATTGCAATCTATCAACTTCATAGATTGGATTATTCAATGTTGATGTGTTGAGATCAACATGATCTGATAAAATATTTACATGGTTAAGGTTTGCTTGGTCTTCTAGTAGCATGCTCATTGTCGTTGTTTGATTTAAATCAACTAAAAATGCAACTCTGTTAATAATCGAACTTGAAACATTTGGTAACGTATTAATGTCTAAATCATGTTCACTAGCCCACATTTGAACTTTGAATACATGCTTACAAACATTGCCATTCAATGCCCAATCACAACTACAAAAAATAAACTTTGACCATGTGTATATAAAAATATACCAAGTATCAGGAGTATCCTTATTTTGACTACAAACTAGAAACTCATTCATATTTTTTGGGTCATGCAAACAATCTTCATATGGTGTATCAGGAGTATCCTTATTTTGACTACGAACTAAAAATTCATTCATACTTTTTGGGTCATGCAAACAATCTTCATTTGGTATCTGGATTGCTCTAGCCTTCGAGTGAGTCTATTGTTTCTCACACTTGGTAGGCTTTATAATCCACGTTGACTATGAATATAGTATAGTTCAACCTTTTTCAATAAGATGAACAACAACAAATCCACCCGTTTGTGGCATGATTTGTTATTCTCATATAGGTACCTATATTAAAGATACCCATGGTAGGATTCAATTGCATTATTGGTGTCTTGATTGGAATGTAGAAATTTCATATAAGATTTTGCCCACATATCTGGAAAACAATTATCAACTAAAAAGTAATATCTAAAAACATGCAAGTATGGAATACTAGTTATGATTCAATGTTACATGACACTTACAAATTTTGTCATTGGATAGCCAAGTGGTGTCAAAATATTTCAGAAACGTTTTCTCTTCACTAAATTCATGAAATATTCTTGCAACTACTTTTTGTAGAGACTCATCATTTTGGCAACAACTATGCATGATTTCTCCTAAAGAACAAAGAACGCGGACTTTGTTTTCTTTGAGTTTCACTTTGCTTCCAATATTTTTTACCCATGCTCGATGAACATACCATACACATAGTACAATTGAGAAATTGGCTAAACCCCTGAAATAACATTACAATAGAATAGAGTAAATTATGTGAATGCAACATGTTTTTTTCATGTTTGTTTTGAAATAAAACAAATGTCCAACCTTAATGCTTGAATCTCGACAGTAGCATCATCTATGATAAATGTCTGTACATGCCGATATGGGCGTTATTTCATTCCCACATCAAATAAAGCTGACAGTCATTTACGAATATCATATGTAAAATTACGTGATGAAATCACCCAAGCCACTGGAACACCATTACGATGTTTGTCAAATACCATTAACGTATAAAGTTGATACTACATTCAAAAAATATAAGTGTTAATATAGTATTCAACACATAAAAATTGATTTTAATCACCATAAGGAAATGAAAAAGTTGATTATACGCACCCCATACATATTGGTACTAAATGTGGAATCCATAGACATAGCATTGTTGTGTGAATACTTTATCATCATGGAACACATCCAACAAGTTTGTATGCCTATAATGAATGGTATGTTTTGCACAATATCTTGCTTTTGATAGGAAAAAAAACTATATGGAAACTGATTATACCAACACTCGACACTTATTGGATCACTCTCATCCTTCATATATTCTTTCTTTCTAATATTATGGTAAATGTTAGAAATATCCATCCTTGTCACTTAGGCATCCCGAGTTACCCCTGTGAATAACTCACCAGATTGGTGATGCACACAGAGATGAATTTGTCCCAAACCATTGTGACATTAAAACCATCTTCAATCATCTTTTCCACACTAGCTTGTATATCAAAGGGCAAATGTGGTGCATATTTGAATGTTTGAGACCTACCCACTGCATTCTTCCCGTGACACATGCCACCAGATTGATCAATATGACTACACTCAGTGTATGTTAGAATAGCATCATTTGGATGCATATAAAGTCGATGCATGATGAAATGACATCTACAACCAACTTTAATTCTTTGGCATGGATTGTGTTTCATTTTTGTTGATCCATGTGGATTCATTGTAATCTCACCATCTAATATTTGACGTGTCGACTCCAGGCCATATGCACACCAATAACTAAATACAAACAATGATAACAAATTAGGAAACATGTCAACACAATTTTTTCATAATAAACTTGAATTAAAGGTTCATAATTATATTAAACAAATAAAGACTCACATGGCATATTCCAGACATGTGTTAATGCAAGCACATACAATCTCCTCTTCTTTAGATCGATTTGTATTAACAACAAATTGAGTGGGATATTCTTCATCTGATTGCTCCCCATTTATAAAATCTTCAAGTCGACTATATGGAATAATAGCAACTTGATCCCCTCCAATTTGGGTCCATGTTAGATATTTAGCCGAAAAATCTATCATATCTTTTGGGTATTTTGTGTCCAATTCCATAATGTCTTCCCACTTTCCCATCTATAAAATACCTATACAAATTTTAATTTTTTGGATTGACATTAAGTTGTTATAAATATTTGTTAGTGATATCTAATACTAAATGTTACATTACAATCCATTTTATGTGATTTAATGTTCTATAATATAAATGGCATAACATTATACTCGATCCATGGATGGTAGTATAAGGTGAACCTAAAAGGGTGAGCCTAGTGTGAATGAAGTTGGATTGAGTCCCCCTGGGGGGTAACACATTGTTATGGGATGTTCAGAGATGCCAAGTATGGAAAACTGGGTGTAGATGAAATCATGGTATGTGATGGTAGAGAAGTAGTTTCATGTGAGGAAGTTTGAGCTCCTCCTCATTATAAAGAAAGACTAGTGGGTAGGTTGTTTGGGATGTTGGCACCAAACAAGGTAAAACCTAGCAAAGTTGATCCTAAAACAATTGCACTCATTGGTGTATGAGATGACTGAGACGACGTATCAACCAAATTGGGGATAACTTCCAATATTGGGGGTAGATTCAACAAGCGTCTAGAACAACGGGGATTTTGTGGTTCCCTTGTGATGTTGGACTAGATATAAATATGTATGTGAGTTTTGATGAGTGAAATAAATGAACAAGTGCTTTATGTATTTTTGGACTAACTAAACAATGTTACTCAAAGATGGATGTAATCAATAGTAGATATCATACATGAAAAAACCAATCAATCATCAATGGAGGGTAGTGAGATTTATCCGCGTGGGGAAATAAAAACAAATTTGCACGTGTCCTAAAAGACGTATCATCCTTCCTCTCAATATAATAGGGTCTTTCAAAAGCACTCAACAATGGGGCATGAATCCACTAGAGGAGGAACTAGTGAAGGTATGAACAATCAATTATAATGAGGGGTGAAGGGGGCATATCCCGAAAGTACTGGTGATATTTCCCAACAACCGTTCAAAATCTGATTGAGGTGCGATTGCAGCCCACAACCGTAACCTGTGTAGAAAAACCTGGATTTGGAAACTAAGTTACCTCAATCAAACACGACATTTAGATTTTCGACCTAAGAAATGGGTCACGGGTTGGATGCTTTCCAAGTGTTGGGTTTCTCAAGGAGGCATGCACAGAACCTCTGGACCTCGACCTTCAACCCTTCACTAGTATCCCCCTACCTGATGGTGTAGGAATGCTTGATTTAGAGGATTTTTGGTTTCCTATTTCACAACTTCTAAGTTTCAATGAAGGGTGATAACGAGGAGTTGTTTGGATACCTATCTCCGAGATCTTAACTTAGACTACAAATTTCCAATAATTCTAATATATATATATGAAAACTGCTTTTACATCTTTATTCATTAAATATAACATTTATCATATATATCTCATAAAAAACATTCCAATATATTTCAATACATTCAAACTTATGATCAAATAACCTTTTTCGTATATTTTGCATAAAAAAACATTCCAATATATCTCGATTTAAGCTTATGATGATCAAATAACAATTTTCATATATATCCCAAAAACAAACATTGCAATTTATTTCAATACCTTCAAGTTTATGATAATTTGTTATATAAATTTTAAATTGGGTTAGTAGCTTAATTTAAGTACTTACAAGTTGTTACTCCAACATTATCATACTAAAGTACATGTAAGTTGTGTGGTTGTCTTAAATGTTTAAGTATCATAGTTGGATATTAGCATGACAATATGGTGTGAATATGAAATTCTATATTTATCACATTAATCATGAGATTTTCACAAACATATTATTGTCTACTATGGAGGTTGGACACACTATACATTGGTTCTTAAAACACTTAAGGCCCTATTCTCTACCTCAAGCTAGAGCATTTAATAAGGGAATATACTATAAGAATAAATTTGATGAGATTAAGTGTGAGGGTGACAATTATGTTCCATATATATGCATCTATACAATACATCCCAAAGATGAGGTAAGTACAAGCATATGCATCTATACAACACATCCCAAAGAAAAGGGAAGTATAAGCAAGTATCTATACAACACTTCACAAAGAGGAGGGAGGTACAATCAAGTAAGTATACTAACATCATAAACAATCAATTATTATACTAGTAGAAGAATACTTGCTCGTGCTTACTACTATCGGTATAAGAGTCATGGTATGTTGCAACTTTTTAAGTTATCACAACTAATACCTACAATCAATGTGGGATAACACATCAAAGTATAGAAGATTTTATGGTTGTAGTCGAAAGTATTCCAAGATGCCACAAGACAAGAGTATCCTGTTTTTATGAGAATATGAATTTTTATTATCCAAACTATTTTTTACAACAAAATAATAAAAATGATTACAAAAGATTATCAATTTTAGTTTCTGTCCACCCATCTAGATTTTGTAATTGAACTTTCCCCACACCCAGGGTAATTTCAATTACCCTGGGCGTGGGGAAAATTCTCACATCACTACCCATCTCTGCATTGTGATACAATTTTTTTTTAGTATAATGTGTAAACCGCCTTTGCTTTGTAAGCAAACCAATTAAAATTGTTAAATCTAAATTTTATCCCTTCTGAGCAACAAACAATATTGCAGGGTATTGCTTTATTCTAGAGAAAGGTTTTGCTCTTTCTCCCTATTATTAAAGTAAGTAGTGTAATTTAAATTTTATCCCTTGCAAGTTTATCTCTCCTTTGCAATATTGCATGAATGGCAAGAGATTATTCTAAGAAAAAGTTTTGTAATCTAAGTTTTGTCTTTTGTATAATAAGTACACAAAAAAAAAAGGTTTTGCCACAAAAGTATAGAGTTCGAATCTTACCCAAATGTAAAAGCATGATGATATCTTTTATTTAAAAAAATAAGAACAATTACATTCTTTTAAATTTTACAATTTTTTTATTTTAAAATAATATAAAAATAAAAATAATTACATTTTTTAAACTTTACAATTTTTTATTTAAAAATAATATTTCAAAATTTAATGTTATATGGATGATTATATTTCTTTATATATTTATTGTGTTTAAATATTTTATTTTATCAACTCAAAGGTACAAATGTGTTTAGAAGTTGGATTTGAAAGGGGTTTAGAAGTTGGATTTGAGATAGATATCAATTAGATCAATATGGAAGAAGTTGATATTCCAAAGACAAATTCTTTCAAACTTTATAATTTTTTTTATTTTAAAATAATATAAAAAAATATATAGAAAATAAAAATATTTACAATCTTTAAATTTTACAAATTTTCATTTAAAAATAATACTTTACAATCTTCAGATCGAGATTTGAGTAAGATGGATGGATGGTAGACCCGTTGGTGTTTCAAGTCGTATGATGTTTAACAATAAGGCCAAAATGTGAATAGGTAGGTAAAAGCAACGGATTTTGAGAATCCACGATGTGAAAGAGGGATGTGATAGCCAAGAAAGCCATGCCATGGTTTTAGGCCGTCTGATGGTTAAAATATATAGAGACGGTTGTGTGTTAGTATTAAACGGCCACGGTAAAAAGACTAAAGGAAATTGTGTGCTAGGAGAGTTGAAGGAGTTAGAGATTAGCACCCTTCACAAGATACTACAAAAATTTGTTGTCTGTGCCAACAGAGATGCCGAGGGTGAATTATTTTATAGTATTTTGAAAAAGATAGAAACCCGGAACAGGTTTCGAGAGCAACCAGCTATGCTACAGAGTTGAGTTATTTTTTGTTTACAAGGTATATACATATTGTTTTTTATTTTATTTCTAATACTAAGAGAGGTAAATTATTTTTTGTTTACATGATATATACATATTTATAATTATTTTATTTTTTTCATTAAATTTAAAGGAGGTGAATTTTTATACAGCTTGAGTGGGCCTAATGGTTAAGAACATGTGTTTCCTCTTAAGAGGTCACAGGTTCAAATCCAGAGGGGGGTAGGGTATGTATACCTTCGTAGACTTTACCAGTCAGGTCCCTTGTCCCACAAACAAGGGGGTCTCATACATCAATTTGGTGTGTTGGCTTGGCCGTGACCTTAAAAATAGATTATTATTATTATTAATATTAATATAGCTAGCACGGATTCCCTGTTTCGCCTGGGTGGAAGGGAAGGGCAAGGCAGGGCAATTTTAAACAACAATTTTAACTATTTATCAATCTTCAACCGAGGGGCTTCATTAGCGCCAAACATATAACATATGCTCAACTCGATATGTAAAATTATGCACAGATATCTCCAAGATACATATTGATATCAAAACACCAGCATGAATGCTTCAGATCACGGGAAAGAGAATGAAAAAGTTTACCAGATTATCGAGACGCTCTATTGATAAGGTTACGGTGAGGGATCGAACCAAATTTTCGGTTGATAGAGCTCGACTGCTGGCTTAGATCTCCCAAATTTCCTACCGGTAGAGCTCCGTTGTTGACTTAAGTCTCTCCCAAATTTCTTGTTGATAGAGTGGAAGTGGTCGCCGGGTAAGAAATGCGAGCATTATTAATTGTAAGTAGTTCTGCCTTGAATGAACTAGATGCAAATGGTCGGTAGCTGGAATTAAAGCGAAGGCGAAGGCTATCCACCATGCAGCAGCTCAATCATTGGAAAGTTGTTGCATGGTGTATTAATTGAAGTATCAGCATGCCCATCCCATGCCCGAATCATGCATGATAAAACTCCGATCCCGCATTTTATTTCACAGCGCGTTCATAACTCAACGACTCTCATTTTAGCATTTAAGACGTGTCCACTCACCTCACTGTGACTTGTCACTCACCGTCACTGAGCATGGGACTCGCTCGTTCATGGATTCCAATCTGGAACAACTTAAATGCTGAATTCATTACCTTAACCTACTACCAATTGCCCACAAATGTCTTGAGAACGCCTTCGCCATGAGCTAACGAAAAGATATGGCATATACCTACTCTAGTTTTTAGAATATATGGGGAGTTTCAATTAAAGCACTAGTTTAAATAATGGACGGTTGGAGTCGATTCGGAATGCGTGGGAGTCGTTGATTGGAGCTCATAGTTCTAAGGATGGTTTTAAATCTTGAATCTCCATGCTAAATAAGACTCAGAGGCCTCTTCTAAGAGTATTAGCAGATAGTTTCAACTTACGTTAGGTCGAAACTACTTCTGTTTCTTATTACTTTATACATGATTGGTTTAGTTTCCAATTTTGTGAAGAAACTAGTACTCCTAAATTTAGTTGCAAAATGAAGGGTGGTTTATATTGCAGAACTGCTTCCTTTTTTATGATTATGCTCACATATTGTTTGCTTTGTTCCTTCTCCTTGACTGAAGCTTGAAATTTGAGAATGATAAAGGATAACTTTAATAAGAGGGATATCAAAGAGGCTTTATTTTTCTACTAAAACTAGAAATCCACTTCTTTATAGTTGTTATCAAGGTTAAAATAGGTGTTCCACCCTTCATTAATTATTTTCTCCATGCTATAGTTCTAGTGAAGCTTGTGATGTCAGTGAATTCCAAGATACTTGTATAAATAAACTCCCTCTAAGTTGCCATTGTCATAAGTGAAATTAGGGTAAATGATTTCTTGAACTCTATTATCATAACCTTAGTCTTATTAATATTCATTGACATATCGATGGTAAAACATAAATATTTGGGAATTCTTTTGTGTTTTTCAAAATCATAATGACTTATTTCCAAAAGAACAATATCATTAGTGTAAAGAAGAAGAGCTCTACGAACCAAGGTAGTGCCAATGCAACCTATTTCTTCCAAACATGCGTCTAACTTATCAACATAAATTCCAAAAATTGTTTTTGGGACAATGGACTATGTTGCTTAACCCATATATTACATTTATTTTTTTAGCAATAACTTTCACATACAACTCATCATTACAACTCTCAATTCTAAAGGAACCTTTGAATCTTCTGATCTCTTTAAAAGGTTTTTTCTAGGCATAGTATTAAAAACTTTCTTAAAGACAAACTAACAACAAAGGAGATCATTTTTGTTATCTAAACATTTCTTTGCAATAATCTTATGAGGAATTAGGTAAACTAAAAGATAAATATTTTCCTCACACATCAGTCATAACGTGGTTGCACTATGATGTTCCAACTACTCATACCGGTTCACAAACATGGAGGAATTTGTTGAATGCCTTACCATTGATTGTGCATTGGTTGGCATGGAAACCATGGTCGGGGGATTCAATCATTACGGGAAAGGATGAAACCCTGGTGATGGGAAATGCTTCATATATGTCGACAGAGTTGATAAATTATTTAAATGATAACAAGGTTTATTATCTTTACCAAGTAAGAAGAGTTACGGCACATGGCACATTTTGCACCAATTCGCTCACAAGTTTTGACTTGGGATTGGTGGGCGAACTTACATCAAAATGGGATCATTTTAGACATGGTTTGATTGAAACGGTCATATCTCTATCTAATAGTCAGGATGAGTTAAGGTGGACGGGGGGCGATTGCACCGGCATATTAACAACTAAGAATGTTTATAATGCGTCCGCTGTCGAGTTATGGCAGAAAAACAATGGGGGCATGAGGAGAAAGCTATGGACATGGGATTGCCCACTAAAGATCAAACTATTTTCGTGGCTTCTCCTTGAAGATAACCTGCTTACCTGGAACAATATTCTCAAGCAAGGATGGCAAGGGCCTAGTCTTTGTCTTCTTTGTAGAGGTAATGAGGAATCGGCTTTTCATATTTTTGTCCAATGTCCTTTCACTTACACTGTTTGGAGTAAAATGTTAACTCATTACAAGCTGATCATAGGGTGGTCGGGCTCCACAATGTTGGATTGTTTTGATTATTGGGCTCGAAAGAAGCCGTTGGCAGGGTTTTCAGTCCAAGTTGATAAACGAGGTTGGTGAGTGACTATGGAAGTACTTGTTGCAGACCTTCTTGCTTGGTACAGAGAGAATCAGTTGCCAAGATCATGTGGGAGGAGGAGAGTAACCTTCGTCCCTGTTGTTGTTGAGCAAGAAGAAAGAGTCTCTCTCAGAGCATCATGGTCTA
>JZKD02S0021366.1:202341-213558 GCA_000966675.3 Picea glauca
ACTAGTTCTGCGTATCCCGGAGTGTTTCACGCGTTAGTTGGGGCCTTGCCATAGTGGAGTGAGTGCACTTGAAGGGACTTCGAATTTGAAGGGATTATCAAAGCTGCAGGGACATTGACTATAGAATGCAATCACTGTTGAAATTTTTTTTGAGAGATTATAAGATTTCTTTTTAGGGAACGCTGAAGAAATAAACCAAACAGGGAACCGCCTTACTCCCCACCAACGCCTTAATCTTACGGACATCGAGAATCAATTGGGATGAATGTTTCATGGTAATGTTATTTTGTTTTATCCATCACGCCGCCATTAAAATGAGAAAAATCTTAATAGATGACCATGTCGCAATATTATCAGCAATTACTACAAGTTTTGCAGTTTCCCTTGAGTTCAATTCTGTTCCACGGCCATGCTAGGACAATTACTCTGGGCATATGTAACAGAAAGCGGGCTTAAGTTCAACTCTGCTCCATGGCCATGGCAGGACAATTACGCTGGGCACATGTAACAGAAAGCGAGCTTAAGTTGTAATTATTAAGACTGAAACAAATTTGGGTGTGGGTTATAATTCCTCCATGAATCGTGAGGGGGAAGACAATGATGCAAAATTATTATAGAGGCTATGTGCAAGATTCTGATGCAAACTTGTATTCAATTTGGTTCTACAGTCCATTAACACATACAACAATTTAGCATGGCTATACCATTCTGAGAAATTATCCCCAAGGTTGTAAAAATTATCTGCAGAATCGAGCGTTAGTGAGTTCACATGCGTCGGGCCGAAGGATATCAGGCGCAGTACAGGTACAAGTACCCCTCACTCTGTCTCTTCTAATAAACCAACAACTCTGTTTAGATCGACCAGTGTGGTTATTTACTATTTTGTGTTATGAACTTCTTTTTTTCTAGGGGTGACGCTGCATTCTACAGCGTGGAATTCCGCCATGAGCAGATTGTGATAGACAAACGTAAAGAAAAATACTCCGCAAAGGTGAGAAAGATGAAGGAATCATCGGCTCCTGCTAACAACCGTCGGAGTTCCTCTACTAATCAGAGCATCCGAGCCGAGACAGTCGCTGCATCCTAAGAAGAGCTCAATGTTCATTACAGGCTTGGTGAGAGGGATTAAATCGGATAGGAAATGGCTGGTTGATGTCCTATCATGCAATTAGCAGTTTCAATCCAAATGTTAACTAGGTATTGAATATGATCTTGTTGTATTAATAATCTGATTTGTGTTTTCGATCTTGTCTTGGGTATCATCGCCTGTAGGCATTACTGCCATGACAATGAATTTTCTATTGCATAATAATTAGGGTTGATCAAGTATTATTGGATATTCATGATGTGTGTTTTGTCAATGTTGCATAGTGAGGGCATGTAAATTCCTACGCCTGATATCCTAATGAGGGCATAGTGAGGGCATGTAAATTCCATTATCCACACTACAAAAAACCAATCTCAGACGTCAAACTGGAAACTCCTTGTCAAGAAGAACGTAAAACCATTCTTATTTACTTGAAAAATCACATTTATAATACGAAAATATCCCAGGCATAATTCAATCTCATAGTTATGGACATCAAAAGACTTGCATAATCCCTTCAATCTAACTTATCAGCAAAATAATCCCATAGTTAGACATCAACAATCCCTTATGCCTAACGTATCAGCAAAATAAAACTTGCATTCAGAAAATATTGGGTTCGAAAATAAACTATATCTATGAATAAGAGCTTACCCGTGAGAAAATAACGATCTTGCTCTGAAATTACCAGGCTATCGAACTCGTTGTGCAGAATTCAAACTCGCAGTGCACAAGCTCTCAAACTCGCGGTACACAAAATACAGATTGAGGTGTTCTCAAGACATTTGTGGGCAATTGGTAGTAGGTTAAGGTAATGAATTCAACATTTAAGTTGTTCCAGATCAAAATCCATGAACGAGCGAGTCCCATGCTCAGTGACAACGAGTGACAGGTCACACAATGAGGTGAGTGGACGCGTCTTAAATGCTTAAATGAGTTGTTGAGTTATGAACGCGCCGTGAAATAAAATGCGAGATCGGAGTTTTATCATGCATGATCCGAGCATGGGATGGGCATGCTGATACTTCAATTAATACACCATGCAGCAGCTTCCCAATGATTGGGATGCTACATGGTGGATAGCCTTCGCCTTAAAGCGAAAGGATATATGATCTACGTCAAGGATCTGACAGCGGTAGCAAGTAATTAAGGCAGCAATAAGGGCGGTTGTCAGCTGAGTACTCAGTGGGACCACATCGAGTGAGGGTTGCCGAAAATTAAGTTCATTGAGTGAGGGTTGCCGAAAACTAAGTTGCCTGAGTTCACATGGATGACTAAGGCATCACCATCAACTTAGGGCCTGAAAACTACATAAAATAAAGTTAAAATGAATCTAAATTTATCATATGATTTCTAAACTTATTATTAAGTATAATCCTCACTATATATTTAGTAATAGTTAATTCATAATATGTAACCAAGCCCAAGATCATTGGTTGATCCTTGGTCCTGTGTTCAAGCCAAGTTCTTCCCCGGTTGTCGAGGGCTGCCCATTTGTCCGAGCATGTCAAATGAGAGATTTAAAAGAAAATGAAACAAATGGGAAACTTGAGCTACTGGTGTGTGAATGCCAGGTCCGCTAGAGTGCTCAAAGTACCTTTGTATTCTGTAATTCTATCTCTAGAAGATAATAATTGCCAAATTTCCAAACAGAAACCCATAAGTAAAATTTCATATTCAAATTTCATAGATATGCCTGTACACAGAAACCTAAAGAACAATGCCAAATTATATTGATAGTTTTCGTTTCTCTGCTAGATGGAAGACTGAAGATACATAGACATCTATCATGGAATTAATATTGGAAGAATACAATCAAAGACATATATGATATACAGAGGGCTTCTCGCTTAGCGAATGAAATAAAACCTAATTTCTTAATCTGAATTCCCCAGCCTGCGTATTCCAGATCAGGTGGAGCATATCTTTAGAAGCGCTCCACCCTTGACACGGTGTAATATTTTATGTTGTTAACATATACACATTATAGTATATACTACCAGCTACTGTGTGCAAAATGCTTGTCACCCTTTCTTGTCCAACCCGAGGTTCAACCTTGCAGCACTATAAATAGCCCTGGCAAGCAACATAAGCACCCTAATTAGTGTACCAGCCTGTGAGCGCCTGCATGGTTTGGACCTGCATCTTGAGCACCACGATGTAGTCCATGACCTCTTCCAAGAAAACAGGTGTGTCCAACCGGCGACTTCCCGGAATGAGCTCCCTAAGTGTCTACAAACGATAAGACACTAACCCTGTCTCTAAGCAAATGTTGGTCCCCGACCTGGACGCCACTCCGAACAACTGCATGGACTTCTTGCCGAAAAAGATCATTTTGCAGGGCCTGCTATTCTTGGAAGACGTCGAACTGGGAGAATTTACTCTGGATTTAACTATTGATCATCGTTGGCAGTGGGATTTGTTGAGCCTTGAAAGGTATTTTTGGAGGATGGCTCAACTCCACGTGATTCAACAGGGGGCGAGATTCACAAAAATGTACTAAGCTTTTCCTGGGCTTTAAAGGCAGGGAGGATATTTGTGGGTTCAGGCAAGGGAAAGCATTATCCATTTCCATTTCCATTTTTCAATTACAAAACAGTCGAGCAAGCTTCACTTGGCCCTCCCCTCCATGAGCCTCCATTTCCATGCTTCAACTACTTACAAAACAGTCGAGGGCAAACCTTGAATGAGGAAATCAAGGAAAGTGATTTCAAATTCAAAAATGGGCACGGAGGGAGTAAATAAGGTAAACAAAACATTAAACATCCCATGACTTCACTCTCCTCAATCAACTCACTGTACCTCATGTCTCCTCAGGGGTTAATTGAGGTTTAAGTCTGTCTGGAGGCACATCAAGTAATTAATGTTGGGGGTGGCATGAACGACATTGTCAATTGAGTACTCAGTGGAACCGCACAAAGTGAGGGCTGCCAGAAATTGAGTTACCGAAGTTCGCATGGATGACTAAAGCATCACCATCAACTTGGATGGGCATGAAAATTGCATAAACTACATCTTGTACTTTTTATTACCTAAGAAACCATGCACTGAGCCAATGGTTGGCTTAGTGCATAGTGAATAATGTTTTCCCTCCTTCAAGCACCTGCCCCAATGGCAATTGAGACCACACCCAGTAGAAGGCAATATCAAAGACCTTGGTTTTGGTGTCCTCTTGGTTCCGAGCTAATGGTCTATAAATGAAAAACATGAATCATAAGGTTCTACTTACACACAGATGTCTGGATTTAAAGCTTGTGGTGGTTTGAAGCTTAGTATGGTATGACAACGTGGAGTGGAACAACAACTTGATAGGATACAGAGTTAGAGAGGGGGGTTTCATTGCAAAAACATGGTTTTGAATTCCTCCTCTAGCATAAAATCAATTGACTGAGAAATAAAGCAAAAGGAAAAGTTAAAGTGGAGACGGATGAGAAAAGGTGAGGGATGTCGATCAACATTCTCAATGTCAAATTGAATATCCAATCATTGAAATTGGAGGGTGGCAAATGGAAAACAATATGTATTTATTCTCAAATCATTAATGTTGCATTGGATAAGATACATATTATACAATTTAAAGTACATTTGGATATAATAATATATTTCTAAATATATCTTAATTTCTACAACATTGAATTTTTTAAATATATCTTAATTTCTACAACATTATCTTAATTTCTACAACATTGAATTTTTTAAATTGTTTTAATAGAGAGCGCATATTATTAACTATGGCAAATAACGAATAGCGCATGATAAATAAGGAGAATATGGTAAGTAGGCAATGGGAAGGTTGTAACAAAAACCAAGGATGGACTTGTCAACTATGGAATGCACACATTTAATTGTAAATTAAAAAAATAGATTAGCTCATAAAACGATAATATAAAAGTTTATCTTTAATGATTAACACCTAAATTTTTAAGGTCCAAAATTTACAAAAAATAAAATATTTTAATATAACACAAATTCAAAACTAGAAAATCAAGTGAAATGAAGTCTGGTATGGAATGCACACATTTAATTGTAAATTAAAAAAAATAGAATAGCACATAAAACCATAATATTAAAGTTTATCTTCAATGATTAACACCCAAATTTTTAAGGTCAAAAATTTATAAAAGAATAAAAAAAATTAATATAACACAAATTCAAAACTAGAAAATCAAGTCAAATGAAGTTTAGTATGGAATGCACACATTTAATTGTAAATTAAAAAAATAGAATAGCACATAAAACGATAATATTAAAGTTTATCTTCAATGATTAACACCCAAGACCCAAATTTTTAAGGCCCAAAATTTATAAAAGAATAAAATATTTTAATGTAACACAAATTCAAAACTAGAAAATCAAGTCATTGAATAACAAAATCAAGTTAGTTTAGCTATTCACAATTCTATTATATAGTATAGCCTCAATAACTATAGAATGAATACACCAAGATTATTGAGGTGAGGTGAGCCTCTCTTGCAAAATGGTAAAGCACTATATTTTAATTTAAAAAAAAAAAAACTATACACGAGGCATTGTGGTTTTGTGTGATACTTATCTCTTTATGGTTGTTGATCCCACATTTAAAAAAACCTTGTGGTTTTGTGTGATACCTTATTCTTTAATGGTTGTTGATAACACATTTAAAAACAAAAACTATACACAAGGCCTTGTAGTTTGTGTGATGCCTTATTCCTTTATGGTTGTTAATCGCACATGTTTGTATGTACATCATAAACAACAAGGAGATGTTTGTATGTACATCATAAACAACAAGAGGTTAATTAATAGTGGTGCAGAAAACATGATTCCATGGGTAATATTAACTCTTAATTATAATAAGATGCCACTAACTTGGCGTACATTCTTTTTCCATATACTTTTTACTCTTATGATTTTCCAAATTTTGAATCATTATTCAAATAACTATGTTAAAAGGGTAAAAAGTGAATTTAAAACACAAAAAAGCTGGGACCACTGCATATAGAAAATGGATGTTAAATGAAGGGAATGAAACTAAGGACCGCTTTATATGACCTAATTGGAATTTGCATATAGAAAATAGATGTTAAATGAAGGGAATGATACTAAGGATCACTTTATATGACCTAATTGGAATTCCAATTATATGTGTTTTTGAGATCTATCAAATTGTGTTGGGTCCATCAAAACTTGTACATGTAAATGACAAGCTCATAAAGCATGCCTTGATACAAAACAACAACTAACACCCAATGGAGTTGTTTTTCTATTATCACATCAGTTAATTGTACTTCCATTCAGATTTATGAATGCTTTCACAATGATGTGAGTTGACATATCAAAGTGCTCAATTAATCCATTAAAACGCATCTAGTATTTTGTTTTCCTCATTTTAACGGGACCGATGTTCTACAGCATTGAACCATTTTCAAATTCAAAATGGAAATATGACCATGGGAAGGGGCTTTGAACTACTTATTTTCTTAGAATTACGGTTCCTAAGTGATTTCTGGTTTCTTGATTGAACTAATTATTTCCTTAGATTTATGGTTCCGGAAAATTTCGCTCTTCAGCCCAAAGCAAAGCCAGCAATTTCGGATGGAGATACTGTTTCAATTTTGCCTGAAAATCCCGCAGAAAGAAGAGGCACGACGGGCGATTTTAAACTGAAATCTGACAGATATTTTTTTAATGAAATTCAGCAGAAAGGAGAGGCATGACGGACATACTACATACTTGGTATGAGATGTTTTCGAAATTGCTAAATCCTATTTCTGCAATCAAAATCTACAATTTCGACGGATTTGAATTGAAAATGTTCATAAAAGTTGCTTCTTTATATTTTTCAATAAAACCTAATAATTTACAATTTCGACGGATTTGAATTGAAAATTCTCATAAAAATGCTTCCTTATATTTTTCAATAAAACCTAAAAACGTACAATTTCGACGGATTTGAATTGAAAATGTTCATAAAAGGTGTTTTTTTATATTTTTCAATAAAACCTAAAAATCTACAATTTGGACGGATTTGGGATTTGAATTGAAAATGCTCATAAAAGGTGCTTCTTTGTATTTTTCAATAAAACCTAAGAACCGGGCGCTATTACCAGAAAAATGGCTTATATTACCGAATTTAATGCCTTGTTCTGGACAGATTTTGCAAACAAAAAGTTGGGATTACTCATAATTTTTTTCAAACATGGCAAAAATTTAATTTAAATTATGGTTGTAATTCATTGGCTTCTACAAAAATATAAACATAAAAATGTAAATCCTTGAGAAGAAACATACATACCAGTTCTTTCTTTCCAATTCTACCCATTCCATACATTGACGCTTCTTTAACGCACCATTTTTCAACATCTTTGCCTCTACCAGCTGAGGCATATTAGTTTTCTGTTAGAAAAAAATTGAAAAAGAAAGAATCTGGTTTTGTTTTACAGATAAAAACACAAAAATATCCTTTTAAGCCATTTTACCTGGATCCCGTAAGTCCCAGTTCAAACCACCATGGAGTGATGGAGTTAAAAAATCGATACAATCAATGAAAATCTTCACAGATTGAAAATGGAGAGGCGTTTGTGCACAACAAAAGAGGTCTAGGATTAGAATTTAATGGAGTAGCTTTTGCGTGAGGCGTTTGTGCACAGTAAAAGAGGTTTAGGTTTAGGTTTTGCGTGCTTTTAAAGAATCGATCTTTTGCACGCTCTGTGTTAATGATTACTAGTTGTTCTACCAACCCCAGGTTTTTCCAGCCAACACAAGGTGGCTCACACAACCAAAAGGGTCGCATCAAACTCGCTGGAATTAGACATCGGTCGCATCAAATGAGGTGGAATTAGACATCCAAAACGTATTTATGATTTCCAAGATGTATTTGACGGTCGTAAATTAATGGCCACCTCTATCACCCTGCAGCAATTGGGACGTTGTTGCACGGTTATTGATATCACATACGGATCCGATCCATGCTGGTCAGTTATAGTATACATTTTTTATCACCTTAAACTGTCATTTCACCCTGAATCCATAAATTGCCCGTATTTGTCCCTCTCTATGGAATGTCCATTGTGGCGTATGGGTATTCACCCCATGAGATCCGCCAAATCCACAGGATCTGCTTGCTCCCAAGAGATCGACTAAATATCCAAAATCTGCTTTTGTTGGCATCCAGGATCCATCTTGCAGTGAATTGAATGCCGAAATTAAGTACCAGACCTGCCAATGCAGCGTACCAGACCAATGCCACCTTTATTTTTTTTTGGTATCAGGTTGCACTGCGAGATCGATGGGAATTTCTGAGCATTTTGATTTCTGGGCTTACATTGTCTGGAATTTAAAACCTGCATCTATCTATCTCCACTAAGTCCCATTCTTAAAGGCTTTTGGGGCAACAAATGGTTGTCCCTGGGAGGTCGTCTAATCCTGCTCAAATCTGTCCTACAAAGTCTGGCTGTCTATTGGATGCTTCTGGAACGGATTCCTGCCAAAATTACCACTATCCTCCGCAGACTCTCCTTCAACTTCCTATGGAATGACAAGTTGGGTAGTAGACGCTTGCACCTATGCAGCTGGAGGTTGGGGACTAAAGAATCTCCGTATCTTCAACAAGGCACTTATGGCATCTTCCTTTTGGAGAGCGATCTCCTTCGATAACTTTTGGCACCGGATCATCAAGGATAAATACCTATCTGCCAAACCTCTCTCCATTTGGCTCCGTAAGCCACATCTTACACAGAGCTGGGCTTCTCCTTTCTGGAAGGGATTGGTGTCTACCTCTCAGGTGATTCTGCATTGGCTCAGATGGAGCCCGGGATCCGGAAATGAAATTAAGTTGGGCAGAGATAAACTTCTTGGTCTTGATGATTGTTCCATTCTGTCCCTACAGCTCCGATCTCTTCTGTTGTCCCACAACATTTCTTCCCTGGCTCAGCTAAAGAAAGGAAACTGTGCCTTCCATCTCCCTGACTATTGGATACACAGCAGTGATCTGGCTCTCGGAGGATCTGCAGCATTGGAGCTGGACTCCTTCACGGCTGCCTTGAGATGCGCAGGCCTCTCCCTCACAACAGCTCGGGACACCCTCCATTGGACTGGTGGTGATGGCTCGGGGACTGTTACAGCCAAAATTTATATGCTGCGCTCTTAGTGGACATGGCGACCGAGGCACATCCATGGTGGTTTTGACGTATTTGGTCTTGGCAGCTTCCTTTAAAAATAAAATTATTTTTTTGGCTCGGTTTAAATGACAAAATCCTCACGTGGGAGAACCTCCTCAGAAGAGGATGGAATGGACCTGGGCTTTGTGTCCTCTGCAGAAGAGACTCGGAGAACATACATCATTTGTTCTTACATTGTGATTTTACACAAAACATCTGGAAAAACATTCTACAGCACTTCTCTCTCCCTTACCACTGGACTGGTGTCTCCTTTTCTGAATGTTTCCACTCTTGGTCTGTGGTCCAAAAGGCGCCTCCTACTCTGGCAGCGTTGTCTGCTGGCACATCTGGCTAGAGCGTAATAAGGCGCTCTTCGAGGACGCTTTCCCTTCTCTTCAGGCGGTCTGTCATAGATTACTGGTCTCTTTCCATTGGCAACAGGCTACAATCCCGGCGCATCCACACAAACAGGTCCAATTTATCCTTCCGGCAGGCTACTCTGTTTCTTTTTTTGATGGAGCAGCACAGTCTACTGGATTATGTTGTGGTGCTGGAGGCACCTTTAAATCCCACCCGAGAAGGATTACCAAGTGGTCCCTAAGCTGTGGCAGGGGCACGAATACAAAGGCTGAGCTTCTTGGCCTCTGGACTACACTATTGCTGGCCTCCACTTGGTCTTTAGATCATCTACAGGTTTTTGGTGACTCTAAAGTGATTATCGACTGGATTAATGGTGTGTGCCACCTACACTCCTTCCATGTGGAGGGTTGGAAACATAAAACCAGTCTGTTGGCTAGCTCCTTCACAGATATCTCTTTCAGACATCTGCCCAGATCCTTCAATTCTGAAGCTGATGCTCTCTCCAAGAGAAATCTCAGACAAGTGGTGGACAGACTAACCTTATTCCACTGTGATGAAGGAGTGGACAGTCCTCTCACTTTCTACAACCTCTTTGAAGCCTAATTTTGATCGTTGTCTCGGATTCCTTGCTGTGCCTGTGGAAAATATGCCTGTCTGTTCCTACAACCATGGGCACAGACTCTTCTTTCTTGAAGTGGGATCCCCATGGATCACTGACATTACCTGTCTCACATCTGCGTTTCACCTCTCTTCGAATGGTGCTGGATCGATGACAGGTTTTCTCCATTGAGATGTTCTTCTACTGGGAGATAGACTATCGGTCTTTCTCCATTGCTACTTCTCCACTTGACTGTGTTTGGTATCAGTCCGTGATAGTGCGCAGGTGGCTAATGTCTGGGCCGTGTCTTCGCCCGACAGATTGATCTTGCCTGGTGTTTTCAGTTATTGTTTGTAGCTGTATTGCTTCTGGATTGTCATTTTGACTGGCTGCTCCATCCTTTTTTATTGCATTCACAGTCCTGATATGGCGCATGGCGCATGTGATCTCGGCATTGTTTCTGGCATCTGAGACTTTGTAAATGTTTTTATACACTATATAAAAACGAGTAATTTCTCTTGGGAAAAAGTCCCATTCTTCACAACAGCATATGAAGCAGCGTTTAAATAGTTTTAAATAGATTCATCATGAAGTCCATTGTTCGACATTCTGTGGCCCGAATATACCATTGTTAACAATGATCTGTCGATTTATATTTTACGTGCCCCTCCAAAACATGGCGTACAGCATATGAATTTGCTTTTTCACATGGTGTACAGCATATCAATGTGTCTTTCTTTCTACGGCCATGTGTGGTAATCAATATATGTGTTGGGTAATAAACATTGTATGTGCTAAATATATATATTTTTTTTTTCCAGTAGAAAAATAATTTTGATTATAATTTTTTACATCTTCAACGAAATGAGAAAAGACTAAATACATTTCCTTACTAGTCCCTCTCCTCCATATATATATACCTAATATATATATGGTAGTGTTAAATTAGAACTATTTTAGGTATATGCCAAATATATATATGGTAGTGTTAAATTAGAACTATTTTAGGTTTATGATATATATTTCGGTTTGTT
>JZKD02S0021366.1:242838-255173 GCA_000966675.3 Picea glauca
TTGTCTTTTGAATAATTTTTTTTTTACTTACATAGGTTCTTCTGTTCGAACTATTGTTACTAATTTTTTTTATTATTTTATAAAATTATATAATCAATGTTTTTTTTGTACGTAAGAGACCTACCACGCTGCATTCTTTCTTAAATGTTTACAGCGCAGTTCTGACAAACTTAAATGTTTACCTAACAGGATTCACGGCCTTAAATGTTTACTTAGCAGGCCTGTTACAATACATTTTCTTCTGTTTTTTTTATATGCAATGTTCTCTGCAGTCAATGTGGGCAACATTGTTCTTCAGCGGCATTGTTGGTTCATTGATTCATGCTTGATTCTTGTATGTTCACTGATTTATTTTTTGCCCGTTGTTGTTGTTCTTGTTTGCATGTTGGCCTTGTTGCAGTTTGCACGCTTGGGGTTCTGCAACCACGATTGGAACTGCCCTTCTGTCGTTTCCCATTGACGGGCAAGTTTGGGTGTCGTGTTTATTTTTGCTTGATATTTGCAGTTTGCAGGTGGAAAATTTGACTACTGGGGATTCCTGAGTCGAAATCCTCTTGGATAACATCTTTGTAATACGATGTCCTTTTGCGATGCGTCACTGTTTCTGTGATGGAGGTAGGTTCTGTGTCGAACATTGGTCTTTGGAAGGTCCTGCCAGCTTTGAATTTTACCTAACAGGTCTCACAAACTGAACTATTTGGTTAACAAATGTGTTGCAATACATTTTCCTCTGAATTGTTTGATACAATCTTGTGTGCAGTGAATTTGGCCAATATTGTTCTTCGGCGACATTCCTGGTCGATTGGTTGGTGCTTGCTTCGTTGTTCCCTGGATGTTGCTTATTGTTGTTTGATCAACTTTGCAGGGCTTGGGTCCTGCGGTTGCAGTTGGGCCTTTTGGTGCTTCTTAACTAGGTTATTATTTATTGATTGCTCTTGTTTGCTTAAGCTTTGTAATGTTGGGGTGCTGCATCTGCAATTGGATTTTTTCTTACATTGTTTTGGAGTTGGCTCCCCAGAAAATACTATTAAGATAAAATAATATGCAAAATTTTGAAGTCGATGTAAATTGCATCTCTTACGGCTTCAACCAATGTTTGTCGGGCTCCAACTATATATCATAGCTGACGATGTTTTTCCCATGATTAATGTCTTCCTATGGCTTCATAGTTATTAGAGTAAGTGTTGTTGTCTGAACGATAAAGTTCTTATCTCCCTTTCTTTTTCCTCTTGTAAACTTTTCTGTTTTTACCTTTTGTTCGCGTTTCTAGTTCTATACTTTGCCACGTTTCTATAATCGCGGGTTCCAGGGATGGCCAGTTGACAAAGAATCATGTCCATCTATATATTCACATCACAAGTCCGATCGACCGCCGTTCATTTGCATATTTATCCAATTTCTTCTAAACTTGCTTGTTTTTCCCTTTTGTTCTTACCCTCTATTATGTGTTTCTAGTTCTATACTTTGTCATGTTTCTGTGCTCGTGGGTTCCCGATGTGGCGAACTGACAAATCGTCATCTCCATCTATATCTTCACATCATGAGTTCGACCGACCGTTGTTTGTTTGCATACTTAGCCAATTTTATGGACGCGGGTTCGCGGATAAGTGCTATCGAAGTATGGTAACTCGTGTTTGGGGTATACATCTTGCACCCAGAAATTCGGTCCTCTACAATTCGACCCCAGACTCCTCGAACTCGCAACCTTGCCTCTACCTACGATGAGTCTGTCTATGAGACTTGCCTTTCCATACTTAGTCGAGTCTTCAAATTTTCACGGGTTCACGCGTTCTCGAGTTCAAAGAAGTTTAAAAGAATTTTGTCGCTCCCCTCCATCCCCACCACCTTCCACCCTTCCCAATGCAGATTAATTATGTTTTTAAAAGTGACAACCGACCAGACAAGTTCGAAAAGATTGGATTTAATAAGCAGAAAGCTCGAGGACATCTCTCATTAAAATGCATAAATAGGCAAATATTATGGGATCTAATAAAAAAAAAATCTTGCATTTTGAATTTGCAATTTTTTTTTTGGCTATTTTAGTTTTTTAAGGGCATCATCATAGTAATAGTGCAGTATTGTACTACCACGCTACCATCCACGAGCGTGTCATCCACAGAGGTATTGATGGCATGTCCCTCTTTAATATTGTGCATATGTTACAGGTTGTCATATTCGAGAATCTGCTCGGATATGGGAATGTTATTACGTGTTGTTAGTCACTATTCAACGCACATATTCGAAAAGATTGGCATTTTGAATTTGCAAAAAAAATATTGGCTATTTTAGTCTTTTAAAGGCATCATCATAGTAACAATGCAATACTGTACTACCGCGCTGCCATCCACGAACGTGTCATCCACAGAGGTCTTGACGTCATGTCGCTCTTTAATATTGTGCATATGTTACAGGTTGTCATATTTAAGAATCTGGTCGGATATGGGAATGTTATTACATGCTATTAGTCAATATTCAACACACATATTCAAACGATTGGCATTAATAAGCGAAAATATCGAGGGTGTCTACCATTAAAACGAATTAAACCAAAATATACAGAAGATTATACTGTCATCCTCCAACGTTGATTTTAAATACTTATTCCCATTTCTCTCTATCATCAAAGAGTCGGGCTTTAGGGTGCCTTTGTTCTAATGTTCTTGGTCATGGACATGTAAGACAACTTAGAGATGCCATTGAGGCCCAATTGAAAAACAAGAGAATGGTTTTATGTGACGTGAGATTTGAGCCAAAAAAAAAAACTCTGTTAACCAACATAACCTCAAATAGGAAAAAAAAAACCAAGTATCTTCTGATTGGTGTTCTCCATGTATTTGATGCTTTGGTTGGTTGAAAGGCCTGCCTGGAGATTTGTTTGTTGATATTCTTTGTTTTCTAGCTGGCAGTTGGAAGGGATTTTCAGGTCACCTAAAAAATGCTCCTTCGTTAAAGTATATAGTTTCTTCCAACAACACAGATTTGGCAAGTGTATCAAATTCTACAGAGCACACAAGAATTTTCCTTCCGTCAGAGGAGTCGCACTTACCTTGGCTTGCAAAATGGTCTGTAATATTTGGAAACGACGCGAAGTATTACTCCACTCGCGAATGTACTCACAATGAAATTATAGATTTGGATCGTCGTGAGTAAGAGAAATTGTATGGGTGGTTAAAACAACATACTAAAATTACAGAAGTTTCTATTTCAAAATTTGTTGACCTACTTTTGGGTGTGGTAACAGAATTGAAAGAAAGCCATATTCTGTGTCAAAGTTTGTTCACTGTCCTCTGGATGTAGTTACAGACTCCACATACAATCAATTGTCTATCGCTATTGCACATTTTTTATTTTACTACTCCTAGGCATATGATTGCATCTAGGTCAATGGGATTGCGCCTATATACACAAATATTCCCCTCCTACTTGAAGGTGGGTATATAACCAGGGAACGACGGTCTCAAAACTTTCTAATCCCTGCATAGACATGTAACTAGAAAAAGTTAATGGGAATGAATTATGGATTATGGACTTTGCAACACTTTCTAAGGATTGCTTTATACTACCACCTTCTGCAAGAAGCTTTGCGTGTTTAGGTAATTCTTTGGTTTCTGAAAATCACCTTTTACTACCAATTTCATGTAATCATTTTATTTCATTATTTAGAAGAGACCTTAATGTAGTGGTGTTTTTCCAGATCTCTTTCCACCTAATATCAATCTTCCTGTTGTTTCCCTTACTTTACATAAGGAAAATGCATTTCTTCTGTTGCAGTTGATGCGATATTTGAAAAACAAAATGTTCAAACCATACAATTTCTTATTTTTTAAAATATAGAACAATGTATTTTTTTAACAGACGGTTGTTCGAAAAGTTTCAGGCATTGTTTGGGATTCACGTCCTTCAAGGATGTTAATTAATCACAAAATTAATATTGTTTGTGCCAATGCAATTGAGTCATCGTCCACTATGTCAATTGCATTAACACTACACTGTCATATAATAGATGTCTGACATGTACCTAATGTCAAGGTCATTATCGCACAGGACACCCAACGTAAAAATATTTATGGACTGAAAACAACATTGTAGATTTTGTGAGAAAGCAACACTAAAGACGATGTTCTTTGCAAGTCTGAAAATCCTGCAGTTTAAGTGCTTTGACAATGACAACCCTACTTGTTCACCGCATTGTCGCACTGTAGTGAATAGCATTGTTCCCATTACCACCACCAATGTCAATGTCTGAATCCGAAGCTATCTGGAGCTTGGGGTCACTGCTTATGTGGATGCATGGAGGTGAAACTACCTAGAACCTGAGATCACGACTTCTAACACTTGACATTATTATTAGTAGTGATCGAAAGTTGATTGTATGTCATGTCTGGTATTGCATCCAGAGGTCACTCAACACTATTTGACATAGAAACTGGCTATCTGTCAATTTTTGTTACAACTTTGGCATAAAACATTCTGTAATTTTAGAATGTTGATGCAAATGCACATACAATTTTTCATGCTCATTGGTATCCAATTTTATAGTTTCCTTCTGAGTGTATTCAGGCATGGAGTAATATTTGGCATCACTTTTGAACATTCCAGACCTTTTGTGGGCTACCATGTCTGCCACCCCTACGACAAAAGATATATTCTGATGCGATCTACAACATTTGATAAACTTGCCAGACCTATGTTGTTGGAAGAAGTTATGTACTTCAACAGAGGAACATTTTGTAGCTGGCTTGGACGTCCCTTCCAATTTACAGTAATAAAACAAAGAAGATCAACATACAAATCTTCAGGCAGGCTTTTCAACCAAACAGATGATCGAATACAGGGAGAATAGCAGTCACAACATACTTGAATTTTATTTTTTTTGTCTCAGCTTTTGTTGCCTAACAGGATTTGTTTCCCCCAAAGCTGATGTCACATAAAACGACTCCCTTGATTTTGAATTGGGCCTGAATCGCATTTCTAAGTTGTTTTGGATGTCAATGGTCAGGAACATTTCAAGGAAGGCACCTTAAAACCCAAGTTTTCGACGACAGAGGGAAATTAACACTTAACAAAGAATGGAATGTTGAATAACCAGCCAATGCAGGCAGGCCATATCTAGAAGAGACAAGCTATTCAAAAAGTTGGGATAGATCTAGTTGGCAACACCAATGAAGTCCAAGACCTGAAATTGATATTCAACTCGTTGTTTTTTTACGAATCAAGCATTTGATCGTAAAGAAGACTATCCACAAGCTTCAGTATTGTACATATTTTTTTTGTTCGGTGGCAGGAAAATCGTAGTCATTGTGGAAAATAATCTCGGTTGTATTTTGTAACCCATCTTATTTGAATATAGAATGTTTGTGCTTTTTTTAATGGTGTTTTCCAATCTTTGGTATTGTTTTTCATTTTATTTAGTACATTTTTTTTGTGTGTCGTTAAACATGGATGACAAGCTTTTCTTTATGTTGCCCAGTACTTCGATTTAAATAAAGGCTACTATGTTCGTTCCTTACATTTTACATGGAAGAATAATTTTTCATAAGCCATACTTGTGTGGCGCCTACAATATACTTAAAGAAAGAAATTGGAGGACCCGTCCTGCTTTCATTCTTCAGGTCCCGTGAATAGAATGAATTAATGACTATTACAACAAGGCAACTCAAGTGTTGATGTCATGTTCTTGTTCAATATCTTGCATATATTACAGCTTCTTCTATTTGATAATATCCATGCATTTACAAAAAAATGTTGCATCATATATATATATATTCTATTGCTTATTGTTTTCAACGAATTTGTGAATCGAACAACATCCTGCAAATTGGAAGATGATTTACATTTGAACTAGAAATAATCTATTAATATATACTAATATGAATACTATTGGAATAAATATAAAAACTTTCTCTTGGCCAAAACTTAGCCAATTATCTGGCCATTGGGTCCAATGTTTGTTGTATCCAACACCTATTTCCCCTATTCCATCATATACATCTTGCAGCCAAAGAACTTCTGTGATCTGCAATTTATGCTTTTACTAGTGAGAACTCACCAGGGGTTCGAAAAGATTGACATTAATAAATGAACAATAGATTTTCTTCTGTGATATACTTAGCCCTTTTCCCCTTTTCTTCTTCCTATCTATTATCGCTTTCTGGTTATATACTTAGTCGTATTTCTATGATCGTGGGTTCCAGGGTTGGCAGGCTAACATATTTTCATCTCCATCTATATCCTCACATGACGAATCCAACTGATCGTTGTTCATTTCCATACTTAGCCAATTTTATGGCCGCAGTTGCCGGGTTGGCGCTTTCAAACTCTGTTGCTTCTTGTTCCGTTATATACATCTTGCACTCAAAACTGCTGTGATTTCAACGAAATTTGTGAACCGAACAACATCCTGCAAATTGGGATCGTTTTAGCACTTTTCCTTGATCAATGAGCTTGGTTAAATTAATCTCCTAGAATAATTTGAAATAAACGAATAGATATTGTGTGAAGTCCAATGGAGCTATCATATCAACAAGAGGCCCTTAAAATTCAAATTCATCGTTGTAATACTTGTGGTGATAGAATTTTAAAAAACTTTGTTTTGTTTATTTAATTTTTTTTTTTAAATAAGAGATTTAACATCCTTCAATAATTTTATGTAATTAAATTGTACAATATCAATATTTAATATTAATAATTTAGTATTTGGAAATAATGTTTTTAGATAATGTTAGATAGTTGATAGGGATCACCATCCGTAAACAATCGCAATATTGAGCTCACCAGCCTTGGAGTCTGTATGTCAATTCGTATATCGTGGAACTCTGAGTGTTGTTTGGAGGACACAAAACAATAGAAGTTCAATGTTGATCCAACCAACCCGCAAGTTTGCCTGTCAATTTGTATATTATGGAGCCGTGGGTGCTATTTGTAGTACACAAAACAATAGAACCCCAATTTTGAGCTCGCCAACCTGAGAACCCACAATCCAAAAAGTGGTTAAGTATGGAATGAGGGATTTGTACATGCTTACGAACTCGGCTGCTTCTTCTGTGATATACATCTTTCACTCAAAACTTTCGTGATCTACAATTCCACCACAGACTCCTCGAACTTGCAAGCTTGACTCTACGAGGGTTCACAAATATCTCAAAGTATATGTCACTGCCTTCCATCCCCACTAAATTCGTGTCCTTCCTAATATACATTAACTTTGCTCTTACTAGTGACAACTAAACACACTGGTACGAAAGAATTGGCACCCGGACCTCCGCCATATACAAATTGATTACCGAACTCTGAGATCGTCCCCTCTTCTGTGTTACACATTATGCATTCAAATGTTCTGAGCTATACAATTTTACCATCGGGGCCTCATGTCTTCTGGGGAGACCTTGTTACCCTATTTTGGATCCTTGCGTTGGCGGGTTCACGAAATCTCCAACTCCTAGTCAATGTTTCATGTTCTGCCCATCCTCGTACTTCTTTCCAAATATGCAACACCAAAGGTTTAATACTAAAACGCCATCATGCAACAACCGTAAATATCGTCATTAATAAGCAAAAATCTCGAGGACCAACCATCCCTATAGAACTTGTCCAGAAACACGCAAAGAAGATCTTTTCTGGTAATGGCAAAGTTATTACAAATTTCAATATATTAGTGAAAACAAGTCTGGGCCAGTGTTTCCCTATTCCATACTTGGACACTTTTTCGATTGCAGGTTCCCAGATTGACGACCTTAAAATTGTCTTTTGAATCTTCCACAACTTGCAAATAGTGCTCAAAGTTCCGCGATATACAATTTGTCTGTTGGAATGCCCCGTCACGAGCCCAACCACCCGTCATTTTTTTCCTTTCTATTTCTTATGGATTTCAACAAAATTTGAAAACCGAACAAGATCCTACAAATTGGAAGATGATTTACATCTGGACCATAAATAATCTATTAATATATATTAATATGAATACTATTGGAATAAATATAAACACTTTCTTTTATTTTTTCCTCTTGTCTCCCCCTCTATTATCCCTTTGTGGTTCTATATTTAGTCGCATCAATATGATCACGACCTCCTGGATTCACAAATTGGCAGCTCTTTATCTATATCTTCACACCATGAGCCCAACCGACCGTGGTCCCTTTCAATACTTAGCAAATTCTCTATTCATTGGGTCCCTAGTTTGCGGTATCAAACACTTATGTCCCCTGTTTCGTCATATACATCTTTCACCTAAAGAACTTCTGTGATCTGCAATTTATGCTTTTACTAGTGAGAACTCACCAGGGGTTCGAAAAGATTGGCATTAATAAACAAACAGTAGATGTTTTTCTATGAGATACTTATTCCTTTTTTCCCTTTTCTTCTTCCCGTGTATTATCGCTTTCTAGTTATATACTTAGTTGCCTTTCTATGCTCACGGGTTCCAGCGTTGGCGGGTTGACATATCTTTATCTCCATCTATATCCTCACATGACAAATCCGACCTTTCTTTCTTTCTTTCCATACTTAGCCAATTTTATGGTTGCGGTTGTCGGGTTGGTGCTTTCGAACTCTGTTGTTTCTTGTTCCATGATATACATCTTACACTCAAAACTTGTGTGATCTACAATTCCACCGCAGACTCCTTAGCCCTTTTCCCCTTTTCTTCTTCCTATGTATTATCGCTTAATGGTTGTATACTTAGTTTCCTTTCTATGATTGCGGGTTCCAGTGTTGGTGGGCTGACATATCTTCATCTCCATCTATATCTTCACATGACGAATCCGACCGACCGTTGCTCATTTCCATACTTATCCAATTTTATGGCCGTGGTTTTCGGGTTGGCACTTTCAAACTCTACTACTTATTGTTTTGTTATATACATCTTGCACTCAAAACTTCTGTTATCTACAATTCCACCGCAGACTCCTCCACTCGCAAGCTTCACTCTACCATGGTTCACAAATGTTTCAAAGTATCTAACGTTGCCTTCCATCGCCACTAACTTCCCGTCCTTCCTAATATAAAATAATTATGCTCTTACTAGTGATAATTGAACACATTGGTATGAAACAATTGGCACTCGGTCCTCCGCTATATACAAATTGACTACCGGATTCTGACATCGTCCCCTTTTCCATGTTACAGATTATGCATTCAAATGTTCTGAGGGATACAATTTGATCGTCGGGCCATCACATCTTCTGGGGAGACCTTGTCACCCTATTTTGGATCCTCGTGTTGGCGGGTTCACGAAATCTCCAATTCCTAGTCACTATTTCCTATTTCGGCCATCCTCGTACTTATTTCCAAATATGCAACACCAAAGGTTTAATTCTAAAATGCCATTATGCAACAACCGTAAGGATCGTCATTAATAATCATAAATCTCGAGGACTAGCCATCCATACCAGGTAATGGCAAAGCTATTACAAATGTCAATATATTAGCGAAAACAAGTCCGGGCCAGTGTTTCCCTATTCCATACTTGGACACTTTTTCTATTACGCGTTCTCGGATTGACGGCCTCAAAATTGTGTTTGGAATATTCCACAACTTGCAAACATTTCCCGAAGTTTCACGATATACAATTTGTCCACTGGAATGCCCCGTCACGAGCCCAACCGTCCATCGTTCCTTTCAATACTTATCCCCAAGTTGGCGGTATCTCCATAACATTGTACATTTACTGTATATCGAGTCTGCCCTTCCCCTTTTTTGATTGCAAGTTCTTGGACTGGCGGACTCAGGATTGTGTTTCCAATGTTCCATGACTAGCAAACAATACCTGGAGCTCCGCGATATACAGTTTGTTCGTAGGAATGCATCATCATGCCCTCTTCCATTTTACACGTTATGCAGTCAACTCTCCTAAGAGATATAATTTGACCCTTGGGCCCTCAACTCTGTTGGTTGTATCTTGTAGCCCTATTTCAAAGCATCACCGACCGCTTTCGATAATTAGCCATTCCTTACTTGTTGTTCCCTGTCCCCACCACCTTCCTACTTCTCTTTGGAAATGCAATTGGAAATCTTTAATGCTAGCACTTCATTGCGCATGAACCTTAAACATGTCATTAATGACCAAAAGGGCCTGCCATATACAAATTGACCGTCGGACTCCCATATCATCCCCTCTTCCGTGCTACACATTTTGCATTCAAGTTCTGAGACATACAATTTGACCCTCGGGAAGTCATGTCTCCTAGGGAGTCATTGTCACCCTAATTCTGAAGCCCATCTGATGACTTTCCATACTCGCCCATTTTATGGAATCTCTTTCGTGGTTCCTCGGGTTGGCGGGTTCATGAAATCTCCAATTCTTAGGCATTGTTTACTGTGCCCGACCAAGGTTTAATGCTAATAGTTCATGCAACAACCCTACATACCACCATTAAAAAGCAAAAGTGTCGACGAGACAATGAAATTTAATTAAAACTCGAGTCCTCGAATTTAAATTAATTTATCTACTCTTATTTTCTCTTTTCTGCCCAGAGAGATGTAGAAAAGATCTTGCCATGCAATGTGATATATATTACAAGTTTCAATATATTAGTGAAGATGAATCTGCCCAGCCATTTTTCTATTCCATACTTGATCCACTCTTTTGATTGTGGGAGGCGGGCTCACGTTTGCACCTCCATTGTTCTGTGTCCTACAAACATTACCTGGACTTCTGCGATATACAAATTTTCCTCTAGACTGTCCTGTCATATCATTTTTGGTGTTATGCGTATTGCACTCAAAAACTTTTGAGACATACAATTTGACCCTCGTACCCTCACCTCCAAAAGTTGTACCGAAACCCTGTTTTGAAGCCCGCCCGACCGCTTTCGATGATTAGACACTCCTTAATTGCTCTTTCCTATCCCCATGACCTTCGTACTTCTTTCTTAATTTGAAATTAGTAACTTTTCATGCTAACAACTCACCATGAAAGAACCGTCAACATTGTCATTAATGAGCGAAACGCTCAAGAAGATCTCCCATTAATACACATTAAACCAAGATTTGCGGAGAGTTATATTGTCCCTTCCGATCATTCATCTCAAACACGGGTCATCGCATTGGCCCGTTCAATAAATATCCAATTCTTAATCGCTCATTGTCGTATCCACCATGTTTGCACTTATATGTGTGCAATTACTAGTCTTTAATGTTAACATCACATCATGCAACAGCCGTCGAAATTGTCATTAATGACCGAAATTCTCGAGGAGATGTTCGATTCACATGCATTGGACCAAGATTTGCGTAGCATTATATTATCCCTTCCAACTCTTCATTTCAATCATCATCTGGAGCAAACAAACGTTCTTGTAAACTTATGGCAGCAGGTCGACAATCAATGGTTTTGTGGAGATATAGTGAATATCTTCGGACGTCACGACCATAACTTCTAGTGGTCCAAGTGTTATCGGACTAATCGGTAGGTGCGGACACTAACAGATCTCCCTAGATCCACCTAGATCTAGAACAAAATAGGACAGGACACGACTCTTTCCCTAAGTTACGACCATTGAATTAGTTAGTAAGGAGGAACAAGTGACATACCTTTGTATCACTTCCTTAGGTCTCCATTGCTCCTGCTTCGCTCCAATGCTCTCGTGAAGTCAAGACCAAGACAACACAAACCAACCAAAGTGAAGATAGTGTTATCCACAAATTTGGTCATTGTGATGATGTCATGATGATGTTATGATGATGGAAAATCAAGCTCTTTACTAAGAACACTTTCCTGAGAAAGGTTACAGTTGTCTTCTTCCAGAATTCACATTTTGAAACATGTTCACAGGCTACTTATATATTCACCTGCGAGAATGCATGATTCCCGCAGGCTACCTTAAGCTGGGGTGCGAACTTCTCGCACTGTACTCATTGTTAGGGTGCGAACATGCTCTTAAAGGAGAAAAATATAAGAATCTCGAACCTTCTAGAAGGGAATCTTCTAGAAGGGTGAGTTGGCTTTCGAGTGGTTATTCAAGTACTGGCATTCCAGATATCTTGGGATCATTCCCTATCCAAGTAACCAAACTATCTCCTCCTATATATTGAGGAGATTGCTCATGGAAAGGGTTAAGTTGAGCAAGCAGCAAGTTATCAAGAGATTGATTAGAGAATCAGTGCAAGACTGTGTGGAGGACTGATGCTACAGCAGCAAGAGACAACAACAAGGTCATCACAAGTAGTTGATTTTCTTCATGCATGAGCAAGTGTGTGTGTCAGAGCTAAAAACCATCGAAATGAAACCTATGACATCAAGGCTCAGGTTGTAAGTTTCACTTTCAATTAATTTAATACAGCAATATGTCCCTTTCCCATAAAGATGATGTCACTTTATTACATAATTCCTTGATCAT
>JZKD02S0021366.1:275792-287450 GCA_000966675.3 Picea glauca
TGTATCCGAGTTAAAGAAGGCTAATTGGTCGACGATGATTACCTTTCCTTGATGCGAGAAACGTACAACATGAAAAAGAGTCGACACAACTGCGCGCATGGAATCGATCCAGCTACGGCCAAGAAAAAGATTGTAATCGAGAGGAGTGTCAAAGACTTCCACTTCAACTTGGACTGTTTTGCCTTCTAGCATGATTGGAAATGAAGGAAGGACGCCGTAAGGCTTAAAACCAGAGCCATTGAAGGCTTTGAGTGTGTTATGGGATTCAATCAAAGAGGGAGAGCTGATGGCTTTCCAGTAGGTAACAAACATGACACACATCGAGGCACCCTCGTCAATAACGGTTCTACAAATTTTTTTGTCGGAGACAATCACTTGGATTTGGAATGTGAGTTGAGGGGGTAACCTTGGAATGTGATCTTCCAAGTCAAAAATTATTAAATTCGTGTCCGTCGGGTCGATTCCACCGATAGCTTTCAACAGTGCCTTCTGTTGTGTGGGACAACTTTGAAGGACTTCAAGGGCTGACATCGCAGAAGGTGCTTGGGCCAGATCTTCAACAGTGATGTAGTTCTGGGCAGCACGAGCATGAGGATTGAAAGTCGATTTTTGAATGACGCCCTTTGGAGGGGGGAAAAGAACTGTGTCAAGGCTCAGTCGTTGGAGATGAAGAGGACCGTTGGTAGGTGGAGTCGTGGGAGATGGTTGGACCAATGAAGGAGGTATAACATCAACTTTCTCCTTAAAGGGAGAATAATATTTGGCTCGAGTGGTAAGTGCAATGTCATTCTTCTTTGAATTGCCAGTACACATCAATACATAAGATGTAGTGGAAGGGGAAGGTTGGTCATGAATGACCAATTGGGCCTATTGTTGAGAGGGGAAGGGTTGGGAAAAAACGGCCAGAGTGGGTGGTTTCGGGGCCCCTTGAAGGAACTTAGTAACCTCGGTACGTCGTGGACAATCCTTCGTGTAGTGATCATCACCACAGATAAGACAAGGGTATCGGGGTTTGCGCTTATCCCTATCGTCAACAGGTGGAGTTTTGGTTTTCTATGCTTGCGAAGTATTTTTGTCCTCCTTATTCTTACCCTTTCCCTTTCTGGATTTGTTTTGACCGGCTGGGGTAGAATGAACCGCATTTACCTCAGAAGTCTTGCCGGTGGGAGGGGTAGGAGACGAAGAATTTTGAGCATTAGAAGAAATGGGTTTGGGGTTGTTGCTTGAGGCAGAATGTGGTTGGGCATGGAAAGTTCCAATCACACCATCGACTGCATGAGAAGCAGCTGGAGTAGTCGAAGTGGCGGAAGTAGAAGGACGAGGTGCATCAGGGAGTAAGTCGTAAAGAGTACCCGTTTGTGAGTAAACGAGGTCAAGGTATTGAGCACGACTTATGGCCTGTTCTTCTGTGACAACTCCACCCATGGCGATGTCGCGACTAATGTCATTCACGAATGATTTGGTGAACCACTCGGCCAACAACTGATCGAGAAGTTCAAGTTTAATGAGACGTCGTCTCTGTCGCCACTCATGAATGTGATTGAATATATGAGTGGTTTTGTTTTGTTTGAAAGAACTCAAAATCTCGGTCCCCGTTTCATAACAGATCAGTAACTGGTAGTGGGTAAGGAAATCCATAGCTAGGGTGTTGAAGGCGGCGAAGAAACCTCGTGGTAATTCTATATACCACTTCATGGAAGAACCTGTGAGAGTTCTTTGAAAAAGACGTAAACGAATAGAGTCATCCATCAAGGAGTTGGATGAGCACCAGAGGTGAAAAGTCATGACATGATTGTTTGGGTCCTCTCTCGCTTTGCCATTGAATTTAGGGATGTCAGATGGTAGCTTGGCTGGTATAGCGGGCCAATGGAGAGAGTGACGGATTGGATCGTTTAAAATCCTTGACAGATCCGGGAGGTCCAAAGTGGCCAAGAAGGGTAACTGTCTATTCACATGCGGGTACTGGTGGCTTTAGGGAGGGAGTCCCGTTGGTAAACCAGTGGGACCATAAGTAGTCCGCATATAATGCGAAGACCCAGGCAGATTCGGTGGTTGTTGTGGAGGAAAGTAGCTCATGGGATTGTATCCTTGAATAGGGACGTGAGTTTGAGCATTCAAGCCCCAAATAGGATTGGACGTACCTAGATATGTTTGGCATATACTCGGGGGTATAATGGATGTAGCTGGAGGCTGTTGCCCCCTAGTCGATTGAAGATTATGTTGTATCAAATGGTTCCAATACTGGGCCAAGGATGGAGGTATGTTTTGTCTATAGGGTGGGGTCGGTGGGGGTTGTCCTCCAATCAGGGGTTGAGTTCCAATTGGGGGTTGTGTTCCAATTGGGATTTGTGTTCCAATAGGAATTTTCCCTACAAGGGGGGGTTGAGTCAAACCTCCTTGGTGAAATTTTCCACCAACGAGAATCTGGTAATTTGGAGTGAATGAAGGGATGGTGCCACTAGGATTGGTGCCTCCGATAGAGGATTGAAAAGTTCCTCTGAAAGGGGGTTGAGGAAGTGTTGGAATGAAGCTGGGAGGAGAGTGCCCAGAAGAAGAGGGACCACCAGGAGTTCCAGATGGGGTGTGCATAGGAGTGGGAATAGAAACATTCAAAGCACAGTATCCAGGTGGAAGTGTCGGGGTGAAACTGGGCGAGAGCAGTGTGCCAATGGGGGCTTGACTAGCCGTTGTAATTCCGGTGTGAATACTCGTAGTATCTATGTAATGGACCATTTGTAAAGGGAGGGTCAAGATGTGATCAGCTCGTGGAGCTTCTGTACCAGGAAAATAATAAGTAGTAGTAAAAGGTACTGCGTCTAGGTCAGAGGTTTCGGGGAACGCAGGTGAGACGGTGATATCAACACCTGCTCCTGAACCAAAGAGATCCTGTCTAAAAATTCCAGTAGTCCAAAAAGGATCTTGGCCCTCAGGTCCTGGAAAAGGTCCAGTGGGTGATCCAGAAGACAAAACAACCAAGTCTCTGGAAGAATTCACTCGCATAATATGTCTCTCAGAATCGGGGTGAAGTTGAAAGTCCTCTCGAGAATTGGTAATTCGGAACCATTCCAGAGAGTCAGTTCTTTCCACTTGTGGAGTGGTGACGTCTTGGACTTCACTCTGTTGAGGAGAGCCCTCTGGTGAGCTTGTAGGCAAGGGTTGATAACCTTCCAGATTTTCTGGGGGTAAGCCATGCATTCTATGTGAACGACGTGGAGGGTCTATTGTGAACGAGTTACCAACTTACGAAGAAAATATTGTGGTCAACTTGGGTAAACAAACAACATGCGCTAGTAAAAAATCTAGGAAACAACACCAAGCAAACAAGACCTTCTAATTCTGAAGTTACTAGTTGGTGATGAAATCCAACGTCACAACAACGAGACGAGAAGGGGCTGGGCTAGGGTGGAAAAGTTACGCTGACGACCTACTTAATGGACTTACACCCTGGTAAAAGATCCCACACATAATCGTGGGTATACCCTCCAAGGAGCCTGAGTGAGTTTGGCCAATGTCGATTCCAGGTACCGTGAAGACTTTCCCCTTCACAGTCACCTTGTGTAAGATCCTAAGAAGATAGGCCACTAAGGTTACCACCGACAATAATAAAGCCCGGGGGACAGTCGACAGTCCGATCCACATGCAAAGGCAAGGTATCTAGCCCGAAATCAACTTGAGAGCCTTCCACTCATTACTGTGGGTATACCTCCAAGTGACCCCCATAATACGTGCAATCTCTACACCGATATCAATGAAGTAGGGTGAGTGACTCTGTCAATATCAATGCAACCTCGGGTTTGACCCTTGTGTGAGAAGGGCTTCCCAGGACAAAATTTTGTGAATGGAATTTGATACTCCTTAACACAAGATGTTATTGTGTGTTTTGTGCTTTGGAGAGTGTATCTCTTTGCCTATTCCAAAGCTCTAGCCTAGCTAATTGTTAGTGTAATAGAGTCCTAGAAAAGAGTTACTAGTTAAATTTTAAGATTGCGCAATATTATTAAAGGTTGTTGTTACTCGAAGGTGACGGAAATGAAACCGATGTCGTGTGAGACTCTGACCCAACAATGCATAGACATGAATGAAAAATATCAATTCTTGTTCAATGAATCCTATTTACAGGAGGGAAAGAGGAGTTTTCTGGAACAATCTTGAACTATGATATACAAGCTTCTTTAAAATGCAATCTTCAACGAATCACGTAACAATGAAAATTCTCTATTTGTTCTATTTCAACGATTGGTTTCCAATATTTTCAAAATGAGAATTCTTTTAAAAAGAAAAATGTTTTTTACTTTTCAAAAAGAACCACCATGGCGGTGAAACTAAGGAAAACAAATGACTAACGAATAAGCAATAAACAAAAACCCAAACCAATATTTCAAAGGAGACAAAAATGACAAGTAGACAAGACTAGTCTTTTCAATTGCATGAGAACAATGATTTTCCAGGTAATGAGCAAATGCGAAAGACAAACAATCCCAACTTTCAAACAGATCACCAGCTCCTAACCAAACAAGTACTCAGATTCCAGGATAAGAGATTATATCCTTGCTAAGAAAAGTCAAGAGATGAGAGTTGAGAAAAAGATGGACAAGAAGAGCCTTTGATTTCCGAAGACTGATCATGCACAAAATTCAAAGTCAAGAAACAATCAACCAATGGTCCAAGATTTTTTTTTCAGACACACACATAGATCTGGGCATTTGAGCATAGAAAAACCTTAAATCCAAAAATTTAAAAAAAGGGTTCGCAGGCTATCAGTAATGTACAATGCGAGAATGGAGCATTCTCACAGGCTGGCTTCAAGAAGAGTGTGAGAATATCACACTGGACTGAAAGGCAGAGTGCAAACTCAAGGGGTTCTCACAGACCACAGAGGGGTTTAGTGAGAGAAGGCCTGAAACTAGGCAAAATTTTGGAAAAAGACAAAAAAATTGAAGGGAATTATGGACTTAGAGAGTCTGTCAAAGTTTCCTGAAGACTCAGAGATTGATAGAAATGAACAAAGGTAAGGCAAGAGAAAATGGCCAAGGAAAAACACCAAAAACCACTAAAAAATGGGTTGCATCCCCAGTGGAGTCGCCAATTTTGTTATCGGACTAATCGGTAGGTGTGGACACTAACAGATCTCCCTAGATCTACCTGGATCTAGAACAAAACAGGATAGGACATGACTCTTTCCCTAAGTTACGACCATTGAATTAGCTAGTAAGGAGGAACAAGTGACATACCTTTGTATCGCTTCCTTAGGTCTCTATTGCTCCCGCTTTGCTCCGATGCTCTCATGAAGTCAAGACCAAGACAACACAAACCAACCAAAGTGAAGATAGCAAAATGTATTCAATCGTCAACTTATGTGTATGATCAAGGAATTACACAATAAAGTAAGAATGACTTTATGGGAAAAGGACATGTCGTTGTATCATATTAATTGAAAGTAGAAGATACAACCTGACCGCCTTGATGTTGCAAGATTCCTTTCGGTGACTCTTGGTTCCAACACACACACTTGTTCTGTCCTTGCATGAAGAAGATCCAATTCCTCTTGATAGACCTACTAGAGTCTCCAAGCTTATGTTCAAGCAGAGTTCTTCACACAATTCCTTCACCAATTCTTCAATTAATCTTGCTTAACCTTTTCCATGAGAATCCTTTCAATATATAGGAGAGGGTGATATGGTTACATGAATGAGAATGATCCCACCAAATCAGAGAAGCCAGTAAAAGTACAACCATACGAATGCCAACTCATTTTCTAGAAGATTCCCTTCTAGAACCCTCGAGACTTCATCTATTTTCCAAGCTTAAAAACAAGTTCGCACCCTGTGTATAGAGCAACCTGTGAGAAGTTCACACCCTAGATGAAGGTGGCCTGCGAGAATGGGTCATTCTCGCACCCTAGGCCATATGCAGCCTACAAACTCACTTTGAAAATATGTTTTCTGGAAGGAGATAAATGCCACTTTTCTCAGGAGAAAGTTCTTGTTGGGAGCCTGAGTACACTATTGTTAATAAATCACCAAGATGACCAAAATCATGTGTAACTCCAAGGAATACTCTTACTATTCATCCTGTTCTGCCCAGAATGAAGTGATTTGGACCTCTGGAATTACTCGTGCAGGTTGTGTCCCTGAGGTTTTTGACTATAAGGAGGTGGTCTCTTGGTGCGCTGAAAAATATATTTCAAGCCAAAGAATTATTCCACTGCATGACCATTCTCCTGTTTCTTTGTCACCTCGGGTCTTCTGCAATATGTTCAAATTGTCAGACCCAACATTGACTTTCAGAGGACAAGACTGCAAGCAGTTCCTAGAAAAACATGATAACAGGTTGGACATCTTAGCCGAGTTCCTCGAAGACCCGACAACACTTCCTGAAGATACCACAAAGTTGCAGGTAAGTTCCTTTAGAAATCCATTCCGGGAAATTTCTTGGTTGTTTACAAGAATAACGGGACAGGAATCCACGACAAGCATTTCCCGTATAGTTATTTATATTTTGTACTTCACAGTCAAGGAACAATTCATTTTCGATTGGGGGAAGCTAATTTCCATTGAAATATGTTCCCAACTGTCATGATTCAAAGAATCGAATAAATTTTATATGTCATCCTACTTGATTTCTGCAATAGTGCATTGTTGTCCATTTCCAAAGCTGTCTCTTTCTAAGAAAATAAATTGTGGATTCGACCTAGTAACATTATGGTACTAGACCTTGTGGAGGCACAAGGCCTTCCATTGTTTTTATGAAGTTTTTAATGACTTTGTCTCAGTTTTCAAAGATTTATTGTTAGGGAAGGATGCTCCTCGGATGTCTGGCCATGCAACCCAGTTTTTGAACAGGAAGGGGACACTTGAAAAAAAGGAAAATCACAGTGGACTAATGGTATCTGGCTCCAAGGAAAATCTTGCTTTCCTTCCATGCCACATCACAGACAAGATGTTTGTTATAGAAATAGTAAGGCAATACAACCCTTGGTTGAATTTTTTCCATGACAAGAAAAAAAAATAGTTCATTCCTCTGCCCTGGAAAGTCGGCAACTTCGTGTGCAGAAACGTCAACAAGATTGACGAATTCATCGGAAATTTCAAGAACTTGAACCTAACATATGCTGAAAGACTAAAAGGGTTCGACCGTAATGGGATTTTTCGAGAAAATTTACTAGCAGTTGGATTTAGCAGCTCTTTTAACCATAGACGTCTGACCGAAGACAAACATGGTGACGACAACAATCCTTCTTCTAACGATTAGGACATAGAGGCATTGAAAAGTGTGACAGAATTGTACAGACAACATGAAAAAGTATCCGGTGAGAAGAGTGTCCAGTCCCCCGCCAACACTCCTAAGAGCACGACATCACAGAGAATTGATTCAACGGTCCACCCCAGTAAGAAAGCAACCCAAAAATATTCAAATGGAGGAGGAGATAAGAACCCTCCTCGTACAAAAATTGATAGTTCTCACAAAGTTCCCCCGACGAAGAAGAGAAAAAACATTGTAGGACAAGCGGACGAACCCAAAATTGAAAGTGAACATATGCAACTTGAAATTGAACTGAGCACATGCACAAAGTTGGCTCGTCCACAGATGCGATTCACCATAGTTCCGCAATGGAAATAGTTGAGACCAACATTTTTTACGAAGATGAATCCTTCGTATTCCAGAGCGTTGTTTTTAACAGCCAATCTAAAAATATGGTCATTGAAAAGAGAGATGTAACAAATAAGAAAGGAAGATCTCGTACAGAGATTAACTTTAGGAAAATGTGGCCATCCCAAATCTCCCTATTTCCCCGCGTAACCGGTGATGCTCTTGATGATTCCATTGTAGGAATTGAAACGGAGAATGCCAGACTAAAAGACTGTGTCAAGGAATTTTAGGAGGATTTCATTGCTACCCCAGAGTTTTCCAGTCCTTTAGCAAAAACCATGACTGCTACCCCTGCAACCAATTTAAAAGTATCCTCCAGCCTCCTCACATCGTGTAGAGCCCTTGTAGAGAATAACATCAAGAAAATAATGCAGCTAGTTACTGAAGCATGGGAAACATCACAAAATATAGCTTCTTTTTGAAAGAGGGAAAATGATTTGCATGAACATTTGCAGGCGAATTTAAAAAATGATCAACATTTCTATGAACAGATGTTGACCCCTTTTTCCAACCATGCCATCAACATCTTGGATCTAGAAAGAAGACAAGAGGATCTTCCCTCCCCAAAGGGAACAAAAAAATTAAAAGTATGTTGGCAAAAGAAAGTTAAGAACCTGTAGCTCATTGTCGAATCATGTGAACCAGCCATATCAAAAAAAGAAGAATTATTTAGAAGATTGACCCAAATAGACTTAGCCAGAAGTACCAATGAGGTTCAAGACCCAAACTTAGTCCTCAAATCCTTGTCAATGACCAAAAAATCTTTCGTTGAACAACTTGATATTTTAAAGGAGTTGTCTTTAGAATTTTTTTATGACATCCTTGAATATCGTGTAGATGAGCTCGAGAAATGGCTATTGGACTATGCAACACACAATGAAGAAATTGAACAGGCTCTACATAGTATTTCTATGGATCTAAGGAAATTAGAAAACAAGATTTTCAACATAGAAATCCAGGATGAAATCAACGTGGCCCCCATGAGAGGCTACATTGAAGAATGGTTCCAACGGAAAATGGACAACCTCATCGAGGAAGGGCAACAACCAGTTGGAATGATTCCAACGACCGTGGATGACAACAACAAAAATGCCTCGACTTCATAGTAAGTCTATACTGATGTCATCTTGTTTTCTTTATCAATCTAGTTATTCTACCTCTTTAAATATAAATCCTTAACCAAAGGCTCATAACTTCCAATTTCTTATTTTCAGGTCTTCCTCTCTACCGTCGCACAGTTCTTCTTTCTACATTCCTAATTCTTGTACTTATTTCTTTTTTATGGTCTGCGAGAGCTCCAATCCCAGTCTATTTGACAAACACATTTAAATTTCCAGAAATATGCAACAGACATTATTAATTTTTGAGAAATTTCAAATAAAACTATGTTGGATGTCGGGAAATTGTGTTTGTTATATTTGAATGTTTAATGTGTGTGTTTCTTTGTCATTTTTTCATATTTAATAAATTTCAAAGAAAACTAATTCGGAAATGCTAAAAACAAATTTCGTTCAACTATGTTGGATCTATTATATTTGAATCTAGTGGCGAAAGTCATCCTCTGCATGGATACCACATGTACTTCAACGTGCATTTATTCTCATTCCAACTTGGCAAGGACGCCATGCAACACTTGTTAACCATACGTTCAGTCATGATTTTGGTTTTACGACTATATTACGGAGTGGGAATACCAACAAACATGGAGTTTAGAGAAGATATAAACAATTTTCTATGAAGTGGATTAAAACATATTTTTGTGCTTTAAAATTTTTGTATGAAGCGGATGAAAACACATTTTTGTGTTTTAAAAATAGAGGTTGACTAAGGGTTTTAAGTTTTGGTCATTTTCGTTGGAATCCAATTACCTTAAATGTTATTGTTACTAATAACATGTTTACATTTCACATAATGTTTAAAGGTTTATAGTTTAATTTTTTCTTTCAAATACATTTAAATAAAACTTTTAATATTTTGTTATTAAGAATGCGATCGTTTCAATGTTTACTCTCTACATGTTATTGAAACATAGGCTTAAATTTCAAATGATGTTACAAAGTTAATAAATATGTTGCTAAGTTTTTAATCTTCCACTTACCCTTAAGTGTTATTAAACATGTTTATATTTAGCATAATGTTTTGACGTTTATAATTTGATTTTTCTTTTCAAACAATTTTTAACAAAAATTTTACTATTTTCTTTTGAGAATGTGATGTTTAAATTTTTTTACTATTTTCTTTTAATCTTTTGTTTACTCTTTAAATGCTATTCAACATCATGCTTGTATTTCAAACGATGTTTCTATGTATGCAATTTAAATTTTTTTTACAACAAAATTTTAGTTATATTATTTTTAAGAATGTGACTATTAAGGTTGAAATTTGAAATCCAATCAACCCGCAAAATTAATCTAAACCAATTTATCAAAAGTATTTCACATTTTAATGTAGTTTTGTGATAGGATGTGAGTAATTGTGATTTTATTTGACCGATAAATTGTTTCAAGCAATTTATCCATCAAATTCCATCCCTAAATTCCATCCCTAATAAAGATTGCATAATCATCAGTTTAGGCTTTAAATGTTATTCAAATACATTATCATAAAACATAGATTCATTCATATATTTGTTTTTCTATGTAAATGTACTCCTTAAATGTTATTTAAATGCATTCTTATAAAAGATAGATCCATTCATATATTTGTTTTTCTATGTAAATGAGAATGTACATAGAATGGTCAAATGAGGTTGTTTATTGAAATTATGCAAGGTTAATTGTCATAGTGCTACAATTTTTTGGTTTATATGAATGCCAATCATATGGTTCATATGTACATTCACTACTTTTGAATTCAATTTTTTTTATTAAATTTACATTAGGGTGAGTGCAAGCTAATGATAGTTTCTCGTGACGAGTTAGTGGCAATGCAAACCTAGAAAACAAACTAGTTGTTAACTTGGAGGGATTATTCAAGGTAATTTTACAATGAATAATTTTCCGACAAAATATAAGATATATGTTTTCGTTCGTGCAGGTGTTGATTCTTGTGTCGTGTATTTTTTGGAAAATTTTAATATTAATTTTATATTTGTTTTAAATTATCAAAGTCGACATATGCTTGAAATTACAATGTCTTTTGTTTGTGAAGGATAAAAAGGTCTTAACATGATCAAAACACATTTATTTATTTTTTAGATTGTAGGTATCGGTCTCCTCTAGTGTTGTATATAACTCATTTGAGAAATGGATAAGCTGAGAAAAAATTATAGAAAAAATAAGAGAGGTATTTATTCTAGGATTTTGATATATGTGATGAAAAAAATATATTAAAAATGGTGAACAATATATATATATATATATATATATATATATATATATATTATATATTTGATATCTGCATAGCCGACTTGATCTATGTCTATAGTTTCATCAACAACTGAATTGTTTATCCTATAGAAAAATAATTTCAAAGATAGAGATATAGAGGGGTATTCACAAAAATGGAGGTTTTTATCAATTTGCAGACCGAACCACTAGGTTTGTTATCCCAAACCTAAATCTGAGTCAACCAAGTCAGCATACACCTTGTCAATCCTGCCCCAAAAATTTGAATTCAAATGAGCATGCACACACTCTAGGAGCGTGCATGGACTCTAGGAATGCGCATGCGCTCCTAGAAAACATTTCCTTCTCTATATTTATCCTCCCTCTCCTACATCTACCCCCCTCTCTATATCACTCTCACTCTCCCTCTCTACTACCCCTGTCTGTCTCCCTCTCTCTCCTTTACACTCTTATACATGGTAAGACCTAGACATGGCAAGACTTAGAAATCATAAGACATGGAAAGACCTAGAGATATACCTTACATTGACATGCCTCAGACTCTCACACCCTCTCTCTCTCTCTGCCCCTTTGTCCCTCACTCCCCTCTCTCTTCCACCTCTCTTCCATCCTTTCTCTCTCTCCTCGTTGTTAGTCTCAGTCTCACTCTCTCTGCCCCTCT